>JAJPUD010009956.1:0-56606 GCA_023553655.1 Myrmecobius fasciatus | reverse complement strand
TATTCACAAAGAGGGATGAGTGCAAAGCAATTGAAAGGATCACTGATTTCCAAAGCCCCAAACCTTTAGAAAGCTGCCTTTCACAATCCTTCATCTACCAACATCACCAGCTGACAAGGGCCCTGGGTCAGCTGTGTCCCGCTCCCATGTAGCTTCCTTTAGGGTCTGAACACAAGTTTCTCCCCATGGTAAAATCCAAACTCTCTTTTTTGGGGAAGAATGTAGAAATTCAACATCAAGCACAGGTTGGGAGAAGAAAGGTAAAAAGGAAGAACCTAAGCAGGTCTCTGTCAATGTGCCCAATCTCCCTCCCCCAGCAAATTCATCAGATACTAACAATTGACAGTCCTCTCATCTCTCCACATGTCATATTAGGTTGCCCATTAGTGATGGGGTTTGGGGAATCCTTTATGGGAGGTACCCCTATGAAGAACCAGTTGCCATATTCTGTCACTTCTACCTCCATTTTATCCCAATCATCCATCTCTTCCCTCCACTCACTCACAGACGCAGTTACCAAACTATTTCAGACCATCATCATAGGTTCCCCCAATATAGCAACAATCCTCTGTATGGTCTCCTTGATTATTATAATATATTTATTATATTTATTATAAATAATTTATTATATTTATTATAAATATTATTATTATATTATATATATTATATAAATATTTATTATATTTATTATAAATAATCTCCCAGATTATTTATACCTTTAAAATGTGAGCAAAGGAGAATAAAGAGATGATGCTGAATTTAAAGTGTAGTACTGGGAAGATAAGGAAGCTCACACTAGATGGCCTTTTCTCAGCAAAATAAGAGGAAAGATCCTCTGCTGAGAGGAAGTTGGATGGTAGCAGTAGAGATGGTTTGAGGACAGAAGGCTTGGAATAAATACTGTGGGGAAGTGTGGTAAGGAGTCAATGAGAGAAGTCTAAAACAACTGCCATGAAATTTGAAACTAGGCTATCAAATTGTGCATACCCTTGAATCCAATAGTCTCACTACTAGGTTTGTATCCCAAAGAGATCAAAGAAAAGGGAAAAAGACCCATATGTGCAAAACTGTTTGTAGCAGTTCTTTTTGTAGTGGAAAGGAACTGGAAACTGAGTGAATGCCCATCAGTTGGGGAGTGGCTAAATAAATAATGGTATATGAATAGGACAAAATATTATTATTCCATAAGAAATGATAACCAGGCAGATTTCAGAATGCCTGGAAAAATCTATATGAACTGATGCTGAATGAAGTGAGCAGAACCAGAAGAATATTGTACACAGTAACAACAAAATTATGTGATGAGCAACTGTGATAGACTTGGCTTTTGTCAATAATGCAGTGATTCAAGGCAATTCCAATACAGTTGGAATGGAAAATCCCAATCACATGCAGAGATAGTACTATAGAGACTGAGTGTCAATCAAAGCATACTATTTTCATCTTCTATATTAGTTTTTTTCTTTTTTGTGTTTTTTTCCCCTTTGGGTTTGATTTTTCTTTCATGTTATGATAAATATGGAAATATGTTTAAAAGGATTGCAAATATTTACTCTATATCAGATTACTTCATATCTTTGGGAGGAGAGAGATATAGGAGGAAGAAAGAAAAATTTAGAACACAAAGTATTTCAAAAATGAATGCTGAAAACTATCTTAACATATATTTGGAAAAATAAAATACTATTGATAACAGAAAAAAAAAAGAATTGCATGCAGCAGTGAGCAATTGAGACTAGGTAATACAAATTTGTCAACGAAGCTAGTCAACATTCTATGACTTCCTCTGGAACCTTTTAGTAGCTTGTTAAATAAGATCAGAGAAAACTAATGATTGAGGTAGCTCATGATTAAAATTTGTAAAAGGATGAATGTCAATAACACAAGAGGACACAGGCCTCAAGAGAAGAACATGAAGTTGAACTGATAGAAATTATAAGGAGAAAAGTAAAGCCAGCAAAGAAATAAGACAAAAAAATAATAATAGCAGCAATATGGGGTGACATGACTGGAGGTCATGATGAAAATGAGCATTTTCAGAAGAGTGTAGCAAAGCGAGAGATGACAGAATAAGAAATCCATAATATAAAGAGTCATTCTCTAATGGATGTGTTCAAAAGATATGAACAAACAGTTCTCAAAAGAAGAACTGCAAACTATGAACATTATGGAAGTCTGTTCCAAATCACTAACAGCAGGAGAAATACAAATCTAAACAACTTTATGGTTTCACCTCATGCCCAGCAAATTGGCAAAGATGACAAAAAATAACAGATTATGTTGGAAGAGCAGTGGAAAAACTAACACACTAATACTCTATTAACATAATTGTGATTAAGCACTAACATTTTGAAGAACGATTTAGAATCAGACTCAGAAAGTGACAAAAATGCTCATACCCTTTGACCCAGAAATGCAATTGCTATACATATACCCCCCCAAAAAAAGTCAAAGATAGAAAGAAAAATCTCATACTCAAATCTCATCTTATACACCAAAATACTTATAGTTCTACTTTTTTATAGTAGCAAGAAACTGAAAAACAAAGAATGATAAAACAAATCATGTTAAATAAATGCTGAAAGAAACAACAGATAAGAAAAATAGCAAAAAACAGGAGAAGGCATTATGAACAAATGTAAAATGAAGTAAAAAGATCCAGAAAAACTATATTCACAATGATTACAACATAAACGGGAAGGACAATGATGACAAAAAAAAATGAATGCTACTTTATTCTAATGACCAAGTTTGGCCTTCAAAATGAGAAAACATACCTCCTTCCATTCATTGGACAGATATGTGTCCATGGGTATAGAATATGGAATATATCAATTAATGAATCAATAAGTGTCTATGTGATCAACACTGTGCCAGGCACTGGATAAAAAGAAGGGAACAATTCCCTCTCTAATGCAAATTGAAGCAAACTCTTTTCACTTGAATTTTCTTACTTTTTCTTATAACATGGATACTATGAAATCTATATTACAAGGCTGTGCTTGCCTTCTCAGTGGGGTCCAGGGGGCCTAAGATAGAGGGAAGAAGAGAATTTGAAACTCAAAATCTTAAAAGATGAATGTTAAGAATAAATAGAGGCAGCTAGGTGATGTAGTGGATAGAGCACCAGCTCTGAAGTCAGGAGGACCTGAGTTCAAATCTAGTCTCAGACACTTAACACTTCCTGGCTGTGTGACCCTGGGCAAGTCACTTAACCCCAAATGCCTCAGCAAAAAAATAAATAAATAAATATTTTTAAAATAAGCTTACATTCTAACAGGGGAGATAAAAATACATGTAGAAATATATATGGCATAAAGTTAACAAATACAAAACATATAAAGTAGTCAAATACCAGATAGTTTTGGAGGGATACTGTCAGATTGATATTTTATAGACCTGTGGGTTGGGTTTTTTCATTTTTTATTTTTTTGTTATAAGAAATGACTCTCTGGGGCAGCTAGGTGGCGCAGTGGATAGAGCACCAGCCCTGAAGTCAGGAGGACCTGAGTTCAAATCTGGTCTCAGACACTTAACATTCCCTAGCTGTGTGACCCTGGGCAAGTCACTTAACCCCAATTGCCTCAGCAAAAAGAAAAAAAAAAAAAAGAAAGAAATGGATCTCTGCAGAGAGGTGGGAGAGGGACAGATTTAGAAATTAAGGTGTAAAAAAAAAAGGCATATCAATTGATTTTTCCCCTCTAAATTTAAAAAGATTACAGATTTGAGAGAGGAATCTCAAAGGTCTGGATCATGGAAGTCAAATAATTATGAGTAGCAATGAGATCAAAATTATGCACAGGTATAGCTGATATAGAAAAAAAAAGTACAGATAATGGAATTTGAGGAAATGAAACTAGAAGATGAGGATATCTGAGTGGAACATAAACAGGTGAATTAAAGGCCCTAGAATGAGGGCAGGGGTTGAGGTATCAAGACTGTGAGCCAGGTGGTAAACTTCTCAAGAAAGAAGAAAATGACCTGGTGACCAGTTAATAGCAACCAGGATCAAAATAAGGTAACAGCACTGGATAGAGTAAACAAAAAGGGTACAGTAGAAACGGAGGGACAGTGCTGACTACATAATGCTTAGCTTCCATTATCCCCTCTCCCACTGCCTAGCCCAGTTGTTTTTCTACCTCTCTACTCCTTTTCTGCCTTTCTCCATCTTAAAATAAGGGCATTACCAAAAGTTTCATGTTCTCTCCAATCATCCTCCTTGGAGATCTGGCCCATTCCCAACATTACTACAATCGTCTCTGAAAACAACTCTACATCTACATTTCTAGTCCTAACTTCTGTCCTGAGCACCAGTTCTTCATTGTCAACTACTTGCTAAACATCCCCAACCTGTTGTCCTCCCAACACTTCAAACCTAAAATCATCACTGGCCACAAAGTTTAAAACCAGAAAAGGTCTTAAGATATCATCTCACCCAACTCCCTCATTTAGAGATTAAGAATTTGAGGCCCAGAGAAGGCAAATGACTTACTCAGAATCACAGAAGTAGTGAAAGTAAATTAGCTAGTGAGAGAGTCAAATCCTCTGACTTCCAGTTTGATGATTTTCCCTTTTTCTGGGCTTATAACAATGCATGGCACACAATAGCCCTACCCTATCTTGATCAATGGCCCCACCATTTCCCCAGGCACAAAACCTTGGAATCATCTTTTACTATACCTCTCCTCAGACATAATCACACCTTCTCATCCAATTAATTATCAAAACCTTTTTACTCTAATTCAGTCTCTCAAATCTGTCCCCTTCCTTTCCATTCTCACTACTTTTTACCTACTTTAAAAATCTTATCTTATCCAGATACAACAACCTCCTGTCCAAATTTCCCACCTCTAGGCCTTTGTTTATGCTATTTCTTCCACCTACAATGTCATCGCCACCTGTGAAAACTCTTACATGATTTTCCAGATCTAGCTCAAAAGCTCTATAGATGTTTCCTGATTGCTCCTTCACATAAAATTGGGAGTAATCTCTCCTCTGAGCTCTAAACATTTTGTCTGTACCTTTTTGATAAAGAAGTGCATCTCTGCTCCTCCTTTAAGCTCTCTGGGGGCTCCTTGAACAAAAACTATGTTTTCATAATCTTCACATTCTCCTTAGAAAACAGCACAGAATGTTACACATTTTATTTTAACCAACCCTGTCTCCCAGGGAATTCTCAGTGAGGGACATTTTCTACGTAGGCAAGTCAACATCTTTGAATCTGAAAGTGATGTCCATGGCTCTAAGAGGTTAAATGATTTGTCCAGTCACACGGTCATCATGAATCAGAACTCAGATCTTCCTGACTCTCTCTAGACATCATGCCATGTTGCCTCGCATAATAATTGTGAAGTAAAGGGATGGAAAGTTCCCCTCCAATTAGCCCCAACTCTTTCCTTGCTACCAACAGAGCTCAGAAGAAATGGTCTTCCTTCCAGGCACATCAGCATATCACAAAAGTCCTTTGAAAGGAAAGGGCAGCTTTTTTTAGTGGCAAGGAACTGGAAACCGAAGTGGATGTCCATCAGTTCGAAAATGACTGAATAAGTAATGGTATGTAAATGTTATATAATATTGCGTTCTATAAGAAACAATCAGCAGGATGATTTCAGAAAAGCCTGGAGAGACTTACAAGAACTGGTGCTAAATGTCATCAGTAGACCCAAGAGAACACTGTACAGAACAATAACAATATTATATGATGATCAATTCTGATGGATGTGACTCTTTTCAACAATTGAGGGCAATTCCAATAAACTTTCGAGAGAGTCACCTGCATCCAGAAAGAGGACTATGGGGTCTAATGTGGATCACAACATAGTATTTTTGTTGTTGTTTACTTGCTTTTTGTTTTCTTTTTCATTTTTTTCTTTTTGGATCTGATATTTCTTGTGCAGCATAATATGCATATGAATATGTACAGAAGAACTACACGTTTCACATATATTGGATTACTTGGTGTCTAGGGGAGGGAGTGGGGGAAGGGAAGGAGAAAAAATTTGGAACGCAATATTTTGCAAGGGTGAATGTTGAAAACTATCTTTGCATATATTTTGAAAATAAAATGCTGGGGCAGCTAGGTGGTGCAGTGGATAGAGCACCAGCCCTGAAATCAGGAAGACCTGAGTTCAAATCTTCCTAGCTGTGTGACCTTGGGTAAGTCACTTAACCCCAATTGCCTCGGCAAAAAAAAAAAAAAAGAAAAGAAAATGCTATTGTTTTTTTAAAAATTGAATTAAATTAAATTGTCCCATAGGGATTTTTTTTTCATTAATAACATTTCTTCCCATCTCATAAACCATGTGATGGATTTGTTTTTTTTTTCAAGTGAACTGCTATATACTGGTTTCTCTCCCATTAGATATTTGTGTAGTTGATTTTTGAACAAATATGTAATACTTTATTTTTGTCCCTATTAAATTTCATCTGACTAAATTGTATCTAATGTTCTATCTCATAAAAGGATTTTGGACTCATAAGGATTCTGTCATTGAGTAAATTAGCTTATTCAAGAGTGTGTTATCTGCAAAATTGATAAAAAGCCTGCTTTGTATGAAAAAAAAAAGAGAGAGAAAGAAAAAGAGAGAGGGGAGGGGAAGGGGAAAGGGAAGGGGAAGGGGAAGGGGAAGGGGAAAGGGAAGGAGAAGGGGAAGGGGAAGGAGAAGGGGAAGGGGAAGGGAAAGGGAAGGGGAAGGGGAGGGGGAGGGGAAGGGGAGGGGGAGGGGGAGGGGGAGGGAAGTTCAGGATCAGAAATCTGCCTCAAAAGAGATCCCAATCTTACCTCATAATCAAAACTGCCCCCAAGGACCTCAATGTCCAGGTGTAGGTTCTTCAGGAGTCCAGCTGTACTCTGGAGGCTCTGAGAAGTAGAGTGAACAAACAAGAGGCCTACTCAAAGCACGGGCATGGGGAATGGGGCATAGGACATGGGGCAGGCAAAGGTGGAGGAGGTAGCCAGATAAGCTCCAGAGCAGGCACAGCCTCTGGAGGACTGACGCACAGGAGCGCCTCACCAGCAGTCCCAGGTGACTGACTGCATCTCTTAGGCAAAGGGCTAAAAAGCTGTCTCAGCTGCTGTGCTGGTGGAGCGGATTGCACCCACCTCAAGACTGCCCAGGCCATGCACCTCACCTGATTATCACTCTCTTCTTCATTAGTCTCCTCCCCAAGAGCCAGCAGGTTGACAGGGCTCTTTTCCTCATGGATGGAGCCAAGGACATTCTTGGTGTGGGTAGAAGTCTTGGAGCCTTGTGGAAGCTAAGAAGAGGAGAAGGAAGTGAATTAAAAGCTGAAAAGACTGAGAATGAAAGACTCCAGAGCTAAGCACCTACCATAGCTCATCCAGAGCTGTGACCACAGTCTGCCCTGCTGCAGAGAGTCTCCTCACACAACACAGATCAGGGCATCTCTTAAGAGACTTAAGTATTCCACAGTGACCTTCTTTTTTTGGTGGTCTCTTTTTCTAAGCCTTCTGCAGGCCACAAGGAAGCAGAGCAACTGGTGCTAACTGATAGGCACAGTCTGATGCCCAGGAGAGGACACAAATTTAAAATGAAAAGGAAACAGTAAAATCTAAAGAACCAATTCCTAATAATGGAGCATCCTAGCTCCATCATTGAAACACTGTGCAACTTTAGACTAATCTTAATTTCACTCAAGATTCCCATTTGAAAACTAGTGAGAACAACTCCTGCCCCATCCTTTCTTTCAAGGAAATTTTAAAAAGACTGAATAAACCAAAATGTCCCATTTGGAACCTTGAAAGAAGGGTCACACAGATTGCTTGGTGTTGCTCAGAAACAGCCACCTGTCTATGCTTTCATGTATCTGCATCCAACATCATGCTTCTTGTCTGAGGGTAAGCCCTCGATAGCAAGAACCATTTATGGATAATTTATTCTACCTAGAACATGATATAGCACTATAGAAGTGAACAACTAATTTAAACCATTTGTGATTACATGCCCTCTAGGTTTCTCTACTATATATAGATAACTCCAAAATCTTTCTATCCAATTTCAATGTCTTATCTGATCACCAGATCCACATTTCCAACTGATAATACACCATTACTTCAAGTTTAACATTCCTAAAACTTAAAACACCTTCTTATCCTCATAAACAGATCT
The DNA here is from genome assembly GCA_023553655.1 of Myrmecobius fasciatus. Taxonomy (NCBI): domain Eukaryota; kingdom Metazoa; phylum Chordata; class Mammalia; order Dasyuromorphia; family Myrmecobiidae; genus Myrmecobius; species Myrmecobius fasciatus. Next base: position 48,477 of record JAJPUD010009956.1, on the reverse strand, counting down.
CCTATTTGGCTATCCAGTTTTCTCCTTTCTCTTAAAGCCATCAGCCTTCTCCCAGTTTCCCATGTATATGACTTTGAAACCATTTTTGACTCCTTTATTTTATCCCTCACATCAACCACAGTAAACAAATCTTACAACATGTCTCACATGACCACTTTATCTAGATAGTTCTAACCAAGCTTCTCTTGACACCTCCACTATCTTTTCACATGCTAGACCCCTGACTCTGGCTTTCCAAATCTGAAGTAATAATTGAGTCAATACTTTCAATGATGCTGGAAGATGTATCAACCTATGACATACCTATTGGTCCTATGCTGGATCCTATGGCTCCATTCAGCATGCCTGTAACTTTCTAAACCCAAATGCCTCTCCCAGGCCATCACTCTATTATATATATTGTCTCTCTACTAGATTGTAAGCTCCTTGAGAACAAGAACTGTCTCACTTTTGCATTCATATTCCTGGTACTTAGTTCAGTCCTCGGCATGTAGTAAGCACTTAAGTAAATGTTTTTTCATTCATTCTCAATTGTCCCTCTCTTTTTAACCCAACTACCACCATCCTAGTCCTGACCTTCATGACTTCATATCTATTTACAAATTACTATCATAGTCTCCTAGGCAGTACCATGGTCCTTGTTCACTTCCTCACTGAAAAATTTACATTGGCTCCCTAAGAGTGAATAAAGTCCAAGTTTCTCTTCCTGGCATTACAAAGCCATTCTTTACCTTCCCTATATATAGCTTTACTATTCAGAATTCCCTCACACAAATTCTTCAATCCAGACTGGCAGGTTTTCTTATGTACTAAAGTCTTTCTCACTTCTCTGTCATTGCTTCTGCTCTTCCTGCCTTCTGGAATATCTTACCCCTCTCCTCCATCCAAATACTACTAATTCTTTAAGGATGAACTTCCACCCTACCACCTTTATATAAAGGCTTCCCTAATGATTCCAAACCACAATGATCTCTCTCTTGTCCAATTACTATTGTACTTATTACTGTATCATCCAATAACTGGATGCCCTATTGTTTTGTTTTGTTTTGCTTTGTTTATTTATTTATTTATTTAGCTGAGGCAATTGGGATTAAGTGACTTGCCCCGGGTCATACAGCTAGGAAGAGTTAAGTGTCTGAGATCAAATTTGAACTCAGGTCCTCCTGACTTCAGGGCTGATGTTCTATCCACTAAACTACCTAGCTGCCCCTATTGTTTTGTTTTCTAATTGTTTTTAGATCACAATTCAACACTTTGTTAGAACTGTCTTATTTCTCAGTTGCTTCACATGCATATGTCTTGTTTCCCCAACTAAACAGTGAGTTCCCTAAAGGCACAATTGTAGCCTGTATTTTTCTTATTTCTCTGTACTATCTGCCATGGTACTGAGTACATAGTGGGAGCTATTGATTAAATTCATCCACCTCCCCATAGCAACCACATAGACAAAGAAGAAAACATTTACCAGAGGAGTTTCCAAAGGCTGAGAAGATTCCACGGAGCTTCCCAAGTTCATACTCAGGGATGGACGAAAGGTTGTGGCTGAGGTATCCATGAGACTGCGTAAGGGACCAAGGCCTCCCATGGGTACATGAACTGGGGCTAGGGAAGAACCCAGGGCCTAGGCAACACAAAACACCTTGTTATGTACCCTAATAAGCCATGTGGTTCCAGGAATCCTGGATACAGATATAAAAATAAAACATCTACATTCTGCCCACTCAAATTTAGATCATCTCTGATCAGAGGCTGCCAATGAAAAATCACATTTAGAAATTAACATTGTGTTGAGAGCACTGAGAAATAACAGGCTGATTTGCTGGTCCCCTTATCTCTTTTGTTGGTCATTACTAAAGTATATATTCACTTGGCAGATACAACCTGAGTCTGTTCTCCTTTCAAGCAACAAGTGGGAAAATTAGCACCTTTCCCCCTCTGCTGACTGAGGAAAACTTGGAAGAAGCCATCCAAAAGGGGTGTGATCTTTCTACTTGAAATAGGCATAAGAAAAGGCTCACTTACTCTTCCCTAACTAGTTGTGCCTACTTTCAGAAATGACAGCCAAGGATCAAGAAGGCTGCATAATATAAAAGAAACTATACTGGACTAGTGATCCAAAGATCCAGGGTCAGATAAATGCCTCTATTTCTTACCTCCCACGTGACTTTAAGCAAGGAATTCAATGTCTTCACCTGCAATATGGAAATACCACTCATCTGGCCTACCTCACCAAACTGTTTTATAAATGGCAATGCTATAATGATTAAGAGAAAGTTCTCAAAAATCCTTAGTCCTTTTCCCTGGTTGTTTGGGCCTTCTAAATGCAAAGAGTATAAGCAGAGGGAAGGGGATACAGAAAAGACCCAACTTAGAAAGCCCAAACAACTGATTTAATAGACAAATTTCCTCTATCCTCTCCACAAAGGTTCAGCAGGGGAAGCCAAGAACTGAAGCATCTGGGATCAAAACTTACCTTTGTTAAAAAAAAAAAAAAATTTCTTAATAGAGAGAACAATAAGGAATCACCTAAAGAAGTGAAATAAAAGGCTACTTAAGAACTAACCTGGGCTGCTGACAGGTGAGATCTATCTCATAGTAGGGAATAAAAGAAGAGTACACAGGAAAGCTTTTCCTGATGTGAACATAGAACAAGTTTGGGCCTGTTCCTCCTGACTTTACTCCCTCCAATCAGTTCCAGTGTGTCAGCAAGCAAAATTCTCCCCTTGTTGTATTTATGGAAAATTACAGACTCCTAACATGGGTAAATCGCTATTATGCTGGGGATTGGGGAAAAGAGACGGGCACGCTGAGGTCTTTGTTCTCCAAGCCTTTACCAAATCAAGGGTTATCAGGGAAATTACACATTCTTGGCCCCTAGCTAATTATGTTCTACAGATGGCCATTAACTGTTGAGTGTGGGGCTTTGGGTAGAGTTGTCCTTCAGAGAGGATAAACTTGCTGCCATTGGGCTAATTAAAACTTTCAGGATAATCTGCAGCTTTATCTGATATTTATAGTCCTAGAGTAGTTATTAGCAGCTACCAGAGCACTAATGCATGCCAGCTATTAGGAACAGGAGGCAGCAATTGAGTAAAGTCACAGCTGGGCAGCAACAAGAGGGTAACCAGGAAAATTCAACCCCGCCACTGTCCCACAGACTCTTAGTCTATTTGATTTCTTCTGAATTAGTGTCAATCTTTCTGATATGGGGGCAAACATCTCTGTCCCTTGATGGTGCCCATTCTGTGAAAAGAAGGAAAGTCAGAAAAGAAGGGCTCCCTCATCATGTCCCTTAGCTGCAGACAGAGTCTAGGACCAGGAAGAAGCCATGTACATTTTCTGATGCAGAAAACTGAGATAATCAGGGGTGGATGGGAGATTGTGGGGTACACCTAGAGAATATGTTAACTCCCAGATTTTGCAAGATATCAAGCAAGTGATTTAGCTTATCTGAAGTTGTGGGATGAACACACAATTTGTAAATGGTTCCTCTTTCCCATCTCACTAATTTAAAGTCCCAAAGTGACCCAGCTGCTAGAAGAAGTTCCCCACATCATGGAAATTTGCCTTTGACCATACACTGGCTGGCTTCTCTTTAAAACATGTGTGCTACACCAAATACTGAGGGAAAGCTAGAGAAGCTTGGTTTCCCTCTCATGGGAGATGAGATGAAAAAGCAATGCACTGCAAGGACATCTCAAAAAAATGCCTGTAATCTGGAGTTAAGGAATTGACATTCAAAGAGGGAAGTTTGTTGGAGAATGAGATAACTACCCATTCACAATTCTGAATCTGATGTGCCTGCTCATTCCCCCAGCTGACACATTTAATTTCCCCTTCTTAAACTCTTCCTGCCGAGAAGCCTACCTGATTGAGAAGCTGCCTCGTCCCTGACTCTGCTGCTGGACCTCTGCTGGAATTCAACTCAGCTTCCTCCTGCCCATGGGGCCTGCTTGCTGGCTGCAGTTGGATCTGCTGAGTGGCCCCAAGCCCTTCAGGAACCCTGCCTATTGCCTCTGGGTCCTGAAGGAGCCCTGGTGCCCAAGCCATGGGCCCTGATTCTCCCTCAGTGGCTTTAGTTTCCTCTTGTTCAGCCTCACTGGGTGACCCGGGTGACACGGGTGACCCAGGGGAGCCAACTGCCATTCGGCAGACCATGCTAGCAATGTCTTTGCATGGCATCTCCTGCATACCCTCAGCCAGCAGTGGACTTTCTAGCCGCCTAGAGATCTTGACCATCTTCAGTATGTGTTGGTAAAACCTCTGGTCCTCAGAGTAGCCTTCACTTTCTGACCACTCATCTGCTGAGCTCTGACTATGGACCAACTGGGACTCCAGAAAAGAGTGGGCGTGTTGGGCCTGTCGCCGGGAGCTGTGAAAGTCCCAGAAGTTGTCCACCTCCCCCAAGACCTGTGAGCCCACATGAGAGACCAGGCTGCCACTGGTGCTACTGCTCTCCAGGTCAGGTTCAGAGGCACTGAGCTGCTTGTCTTCCTCTAGAAGTTCCAGAGGCTGGGAGAGCTCCCTGACCTCACTGCTAAGAGGCAGGCTTTCATGGATGTTCTCAGACAGGCCATTCTGAGCTGCTTTCTGTACGAGGGGTAACACTATATCTGCACTTAGTGGTGGAGCAAGAAGGTGCTCTTGCAGTCTATCCTGAGCCGACACTGCTTGTTCCTCAGAGTCACTAAGCTCAGACTCCTTGCCACTCTCCTGGCCGCTTTTGCTGAGGAGCCCAGAGGCCTGTCCCATCCACAGTTTGGGGGGTTCTCTTTTCCTCCTGTCTTTACCTAAGAGTCCATCTTCCTCAAAGACCTCTTGCTGGTTTAGCTCTTCAGCTGGATTGCTATCTATCAACAGCAACTTGCCCTTCCTGCTTGACAACAGGTGCTCAGAGGTGTAGGGAGACAGGGAGGCTGCGTCTCCCGGGCCTGCTGAGGGAGCCAGGTTCCTGCTTTTATCCCCACTGGGGCCGGTTAAGCTCAGTTTGGACAGATTATAGCAGATCTGCTCCCCTTTTGCCTGGGAGTTCTTGATGGCTTCAGAGAGCTTTGAGTTGGTGGAGAATTGACTCCTCTCTAACACCCCTGGGCCATTTGAGAAAGGTCTGATGCATTCAGGGCCTTGAGGACCAGATTTCAGCTGCTTAGCCATCATTTCTAGCTCTTCTACTTCAGGGTCAGAAAAGCCCAGGTAAAACTTCTTTGTCAGCTTCTGGGGATTCTCAAGACCCAACTGGTCACCTAATTCTGCCTTGCCTGGGGCTGGGGTTCTGCCTAAGATTTTCTCCACATCACCAAAGCTCTGATGGGTTCGGGGAACTTGAACTTTAGACAGTGGCTGCAGCTTGCATGGCAAAACACCCACAAGAGGCCAGGGGTTGTCGCCCAGCATGCACATGCCCTTCCCTTTCCTAAAGGAGCCCTCACTTTTCATCTGCATCTCCTGTTCTAGGTCCAAGGCAGTGAGCCCAGATGCTGGGAGAGGGGATGGGCCACAGTAGAAGGAGGAAGAAGGTAGGATCCCCTGCTCTGGCTGTATCTCCTAAACAGGCAATATAAACATGTAGAAAAAAGTAAGATATGACGCTTCAAACTTATATATGTTATTTTATTTCTAAGCAAAACAGTCTATGCCTCCTACAAATCTATGGAGAATTATTAACCAACCTGAGAAAGAAGGCTAAAAATTAATTATCAGTATGAAAAAGTCTATCTCTGAAAAAAAAAAAAAGGCACCAGATTTATTAGGGCCCAGGTTCAAGATGAAGTTCCACCTGAAGGAAATCAGGCATTTCTCAAAAGGCTGAGGAGAGGGGCAGCTAGGTGGTGCAGTGGATAGAGTACCAACCCTGAAGTCAGGAGGACCTGAGTTCAAATGTGGTCTCAGACACTTAACATTTCCTAGCTGTGTGACCCTGGGCAAGTCACTTAACCTCAATTGTCTCAGCAAAAAGCAAAAAAAAAAAAAAAAGGCTGAGGAGAAGGAAGAAAATAGCAAGTCACTTAACCTCAATTGTCTCAGCAAAAAGCAAAAAAAAAAAAAAGGCTGAGGAGAAGGAAGAAAATAACTATGGCCCAACATCTTAGTAACTATCTGATGCTTTGGTACCACAGAAATGAGTCCACCCTGTTTAAGGAAGATTGTCCCACTGCAATGAGACCTGCCTTCTCTAAAAACCCAATGAGGTTCAAGGGTGCTGAGTTGGGCTCTTAACTATCAGACAGCAGTAGACTGGTAGAATTGGGATAGCCAAATATTCCTCACCTTCCTAAAATGCACATAAGACTGTTTGGAGGAGAAAAACACAATGACCTGAACTAGAATTGTACACCCAAATCTGAATCCATTAGCCTCCAGCCACTTCCATTCTGATACACTAAGACTGTCCCAACTGCTTAATTATCTTACAGTTAATTATTTTACACTTTACTTTAAAACTTTTGAATACTTTATGAAAGTGAACAATTAAATATTTCAAATTACATGTTTTCTCTTCTTAAAAAAATTTTACCATGCCTGATAGATAAAAAAAAAAAAAAAGGAAGGGGGGGAGATGGGGGGAGATGGGGGGAGAAGCTAGGTGGCGCAGTGGATAGAGCACCAGCCCTGAAGTCAGGAGGATCTGAGTTTAAATCTGGCCTCAGATGCTTAATGCTTCCTAGCTTCATGACTTCAAGTCACTTAACCCCAATTGCCTCAGGAAAAAAAAAGGGAGGGGGATATACAAAACTTAAAAGAGTTTGGGGGATGAGGGGGATGGGGAGGAGAGAATGACCTGGCAGGTAACTATCTCAAAGTAACTAGTATATTATAGGCCCTAGAATGAGCAATTTTGGGGAGGAAGGGAAGACAAGGGGGGGAAAAAATCACCTCATTGAGAAGTCAACACTAGACTGGAAAAAAAAAAAAGCTACAGACCCCAAAACAAAGTAATCAGGCAGGCATAAGGGACAACTAAAGCCCTACATCTATATCTGTCTGAATTAAGTAAACTTACACATTTTAGTACTTTCTCACTGCAAAGGTGATTTAACTATTTCATTTTCTGGTTATATATTTGTCTATATCTGTATTCCTTGGGAAGCTTATAGAAAGACCATTGGCTTGGGCCCTTAGGTCCCTAAGACATCAGTGATTTTTCAGGATAAACCTAGTCCTTAAGTCCTCTATTGACAAAACAAGAAAAATGATTTCTGTTTACTCCTGTATTGAGGCATGTTGTCAGGAAAAAAATGAAATCATAGATAAGCCTGTCGAATTAAAAAGCAAAATGCCAGGGTAGTCCAAGGAATTACAATTACTATAATTTTTTTTTTTCTGTAAAAACTAGGTCTCAAGGATTACTCATGGCCCATGATCACTCCTGATGCCATGATCACATGGGAGCTTAGACCTATTCCACTCCTGACCCTGGCCTCTCCTTCAGAGATATAGCCCCCTGCTTTTCAGAAATGCTAAATTCAGTATGGATACCTGATTAACAGAGCCCACTTTAGCTCAGAACTCTTGAGGTCAAGAGGATCTGCCAACATTAATCTCCCTGGTAGCTGGGATTACAAGTGTATATCCACAGTGGATAGAGCACCAGCCCTGAAGTCAGGAGGACCTGAGTTCAAATCTGGTCTCAAACACTTAACACATCCTAGTCACATGACCACAGTGGCCTCAGCAAAAAAAAAAAAAAAAAAAAAGCAAGTGTATGTCACCCTACTTGATTAGTTCCCCACCAAATCTTAGTCTTTCTTGCTAAAAAGTTCAACAGTAACAAAGATTCAAAACAGTGAATAATACCAAAAGCATTCCTTTTTCCTTGGAAGGTACTTTTGTGCTTACATCTCAATACGCCTATACTAATGTCTGGGAATTCACATATTAAAGTGAATAATCAAAGTTGAGAAGACACAACTTAAAAGGAATGGGAATGCCATTCAATTTAGTCATCTTAACCACTTACCAATCTTTCTGGGAAGCCAATTCCATGACAGGAATGGAAAGCATCACTTTGAAGATCAACATAAAATTTTGGCTTAAGCAAAGCTTCTCTATGTCTAAGCTTATCTGAGATCCATTTCCTAGAGGCAAATTGTTTAGATAAAATAGGACTTCTTTCCAGTTTAAACTGGGCTTCCAATTGACATGAAGGAAGATTTAGCAAGAAAGACTGAGGTCATCAATCTGAAGTTTTGAAGCCAAGATTGACCAGAGGTAAAAAACACAAATAGAAAAATAAACCTGCAAGAAATTAAGAGTCAACTATACTATTATTGTTGTTGCTACTAACAGTCTTTGATTTCACAGCCCCAGAAGAAACATCCAAAAATATACTTTGGCCTTCAGCTTTGGCCTTAGCTTCGTAAGAAACCAGGAAACTGCCAACTCACCATGGGAGTTTTGGGAAGCTCCTTTTCCTTCTTGTCTTTCTTGTCCTTCTTCTTTTTCTTATCTTTCTTTTTGATGGCGCCAGGAGTTGACAGCTTTCCCCGTTCCTGGATCACCAGGTTCCGATAATGCTCATCACATGGGTGATCCCACATGGACTGTCCATTGGCGAAATTGAAATAATAAATATCGCCTGTAATGTCCTGGCTGGGGAGAAACAGAAATTGAAGACCAATGTTTTCCTATATTTGAAAACTACTTAAAAAAAAAAAAAACTAAATTACTGTTTTATTAAAGATACTGTTTTGACAGGGATGGCTAGTTTATTGACCAGAACAGCTGGGTTTTAGTCCTTATTAAGTCAATGATTTTCAAAATAAACATGGTCCTTTATTTCTCCATATTTTTTTTTAATTTTTGTATTTCACTTTGGGAAAGAAAGTAGTATAAACAAAGGTTTATTTCTAGAGATCAGACTTTACTTAAAATGGTTTATTAATTGTCTAAAGAAAGGATTCATAAATGTGGACGACAACATAACATTTTCATGCTCTCTATTGATGTTTGCTTGCATTGTGTTTCCTTTCTCTGATTTTTCTTTCTTGTAGATATGATTTTTCTTGCACAAAAATGATAAGTGTGGAAATATGTATACATGTATTCAATTTGTCAAGTATTTAACATAATTAACATGTAGTGGACTTCCTGCCATCTAGGAGAGGGGTAGGGAGTAGGGGAGAAAAATTTGTAACAGAAAGCTTTGTAAGGGTTAATGTTCAAGAATTACCCATACATATGTTTTGCAAATAAAAAGTTTTAATAAAAAAAAGAAAGGATTCATAGCGAATTTTTAATCATGCATGTAAAATTAAATTATTGAAGCTAACATCAAGCCACCCCAGTGAGTTTCAGCATCCAGAATACTTTGTAAGGCTATATGCATACAAAGAAAAGTGAGAGAGGAGTTTCAGCATGTGAAAACCCAAGAAGGGGGAAAAAAAACCCCACAACTATCTTATAATACAAAATTTAAAAGTTTGGAATTTAAGCTATTAATTACTACATATAAAAGGGCCCCAGGAGTCACTATAAACCTATTCTCTATAGACAATAGTTGAATATGTTAGTCTGGACAAAAAGACCAAAACAATCACTGAAATTCATCAGGAAGATTATTGGAATTGGAACTTTATCTAACTTTTATGCAAATCCACAATGCATCTACATCTACCATACTGTATACAATTCTAATTTACTCAATTTTATAAAATATTTAACAGAATTAGAGAAAAATCTAGAGAATAACTAAAACAATCAAAGTAATTTGGGATGACCATGAGAGTGTAATAATAATAATATAGTACTTTAAGGTTTACAAAGTGTATCATGGATATTATCTCATTTTATCCTCCCAACAATACTGAAAGTTTGGTGCTACTGTTGTCCCCATTTTACAGATGAGGGAACTAAAGCAGGTAGTGACTCCATGGCCCTGGACAAGTCACTTAACCTCCAGACTCAGGTTTTCTTGACCTCCAGATTCAGCACTCTCTCACTGTACACCTAGATGCTATATAAGAATAGGCTAAAATAATAATAATAATAATAATCAGGACTCCTATCTGGAAAACTCTAAGAGATAACTGACCCCTGTAAAAGCAATTAGTATAAACTGTAGTAGAGAGATAGCATGGGCTTGTTCACTAGTTCCTATATGAAATAACAAGGGAGAAATATTCCTAGAGGTGAATTTTACCACAAATTAAATAAGTGTTTTTTTACACAAGTAAAAAGCATAAAAAACATTACCAAGGATAGGTGATGGCCAAAAATGGTCTAATCAAATGTTAAGAATTAAAGAACAGATAGACAACCCAAGTGCTACAATAGCACCCAGCTATTAAATGAACTAGGCAATTAGGTGAAGCAGTGCCCAGAGTGCCAGCCCTGGAGTCAAGAGGACTTGAGTTCAAATCCAGCCTCATCTACTTCTTAGCTGTGTTACCCTGGGCAAGTCACTTAACCCTATTTGCCTCAATTTCATCATCTATAAAATGAGCTGGAGAAGGAAATGGCAAAGCATTCCAGTATCTCTGCCAAGAAAACCCTAAATTGGGTCACAAAGAGCTGGACATGACAAACAATTCAACAATAACATTAAATGAACCAAGGAAAACTCTCCAACACATTACATAACTCCTCCATGAAAATTTATAGAAAGAATGGAAAAAACATGTGCAAGAATGTTTGTGGCAGCCCTTTTTATAGTGGCTAGAAATTGGAAACTGAATGGATGCCCATCAATTGGAGAGTGGTTGAATAAATTATGGTATATGAATATTATGGAATATTATTGTTCTGTAAGAAACGACCAGCAGGACGATTTCAGAGAGGCCTGGAGAGACTTGCATGAACTGATGCTGAGTGAAACGAGCAGAACCAGGAGATCATTGTACACGGCAACAAGATTATATAATGATCAAATCTGATGGACGTGGCTCTCTTCAACAATGAAATGCTTCAAACCAGTTCCAATTGTTCAGTAAAGAAGGCCATATACATCGAGAGAGAGGGACATGAAATGTGGACCACAATATATCATTTCCATGATCTCTATCGATGTTTGCTTGCATTGGGTTTCCTTTCTCAGATCTTTTTTGTTCAGGTAGATACAATTGTTCTTGCAAAGCAAGATAAGCATGGAAACATGTATACATATATTCAACTTGTCAAGTATTTTAATATAATTAACATGTAGTGGACTTCCTGCCATCTAGGGGAGGGGAGAGGAATAGGGAGGAAAATTTGTAATGGTCAATGTTGAAGAACTAACCATACATATGTTATGCAAATAAAAAGCTTTAATTTAAAAAAAAAAAAAAGAATGGAAAAAGAAACACAGAAGAAACAAAGGGAAGTTGTTCTTTGTACTAGTCTATCAAGTGCCTCACCCTGACAGGAGTGGAACTAGATCCAAGTGCTAATTGGCATTGTGGGGAATAACTTTCACACCTTCCTGAAGAGTGGTTGAGCTCCTATATGCCTCTCTGTTGGACAAGGAAAAGCCAGAGTGGGAATACACAAGTCCTATTCAAAGTGAGGGCAGATATCCTCAAGTAAACCAAAAAGGCTAACCAGAAAATCAGGAAAGTTGAGTCTAGACAGGAGGCAGTATACTTAAAAAGGATGATCCCAGAATTAAATAAGAGGAAGAGGGCTGAGTTTTTAAAAAATTACACGGTACTTTTAACAAGCCCAAAAAATTCATGAGACAAAAATCCATTTTTAGCACAATATTCTTCCAAGGAACAATAGATGGATACAAATCACAAAACTCCATGAACTCTAAAAGATCAAAATTTGGAGTGACCCAAAGAGATATGATAAGGAGATTACAGAATATCACCAACAATAGGTATATAAGAAAAGACGCATAGGACAGTAGCCAGAAATAGTATGGTTATACAGGCAGAACAAGAAATAACAGATGAACAACCTGATCATGGTATTGGTATGTCAAAAAGCCTAGAAACCTACATTTGGTAGACCTTATATAAAAGATCTATAAATAGTACTGACAAGAAATAGAGTAGTGGATCAGTGGAATAGGATGGGTTCACAAGACACAATAGTCAATGACAAATTAAGACAACTCTGAGATACCACTACACACTTCTCAAATTGGGAAAACTAGAACACTAATACATTGAAAGTGGAGTTGTGAACTGATCCAACCATTCTGGAGAGCAATTTGGAACTCTGCTCAAAGGGTATCAACTGTTCATAGCATTTGATCCAGCTGTGTCTCTACTGGGTCTATATCCCAAAGATATCATAAAAAAGGGAAAAGGACCCACGTGCACAAAAATGTTTGTAGCTGGCCTTTTTGTAGTGGCAAGGAAATGAAAACTAAATGGATGCCTATCAATTGGGGAATGGCTAAATAAGTTATGGTAGATGAATGTTATGGAATATTATTGTTCTATAAGAAACAATCAGCAGGATGATTTCAGAAAAGCCTAGAAAGATTTACATGAACTAATGCTAGGTGAAGTGAGCAAAATCAAGAGAATATTTGTACACAATAACAACATTATATGATGATCAACTGTAATGGACATGGCTCTTTTCAACAGTGAGGTGACCCAAGACAATTCTAATAGACCTGTGATGGAAAGAGTCATCCACATCCAAAGAGAGGACTATGGGGACTGAATATGGATCACAGCATGGTGTTTTCACCTTTCTTGTTTTTGTTGTTATTTGCTTGTTTTTTTCTTTCTTAATTTTTTTCCCTTTTGATCTGATTTTTCTTGTGCAGCATGATAAATCTAGAAATATGCTTAGAAGGGGACAGTTAGGTGGTAGATAGGTCCTCCTAACTTCAGGGCTGGTCCTCTGAGTTCAAATCTGGCCTCAGATACTTAACACTTCCTAGCTGTGTGACCCTGGGCAAGTCACTTAACCCCAATTGCCTCAGCAAAAAGAAAAAAAGAAATATGTTTAGAAGAAATGCATATACTTGGATTACTTGCTGTCTAGAGGAGGGAGGAGGAGAGGGAGGAAGAAAAATTTGGAACACAAAATTTTGCAAGGATGAATGTTGAAAACTATCTTTGCATGTGTTTTGAAAAATAAAAAGCTATTATTATTTTTTTTTTAATCTATGGAAGGCAATAGACAAGTCACACGGAATGAGTAAACATGGATGGAAGGACTGACTTCTGTACAAGTGTAAGTTCTGCATCAATGAGACTGGAGACCCAATAAAACATACATGTAACAGTACTAAGTATACAAATAGTATAGTGAGTATATTAACATATACTTTGTATATATTATACCCTACTATGTATTTGAATATACTCACTGTATTACTCCAAAGCATAGTATTAATAGGAAATATAAGTATTTTTAAATTTATAAAGCACTTTGAAAATCTTAAAGTGTTATATAATTATTATGACTACTTTACAAGTACTACTACTACTATGAGAAAGTATAGGTTACTTGGAATGATACACTAATCTCTGAGATTCACATCAAAGATGGCATCCATATCCTTCCTTCCATAATACATTTATTAGAATCAGTCAAACAAAAACAGTATCAGTCAAACAAAAACAAAAAAATGAAAAGATAGAGAAAAACATGAAATATCTCCTAGGAAAAACAACTGACCTGGAAAATAGATCTAGGAGAGACAATCTAAGGATTATAGGGCTTCCTGAAAGCCATGATGAAAAAAAGAACCTAGACACTATCTTCCAGGAAATCATAAAAGAAAACTGCCCTGATATTTTAGACCCAGAAGGCAAAATACTTATTGAAACAATCCACCGATCACCTCCTAAAAGAAACCCAAAAATTAAGTCCCCCAGAAATATTGTGGCTAAATTCCAGAACTATCATACCAAGGAAAAGATATTACGAGAAGCCAGAAAGAAACATAATACATTTATTGGTGTTTAGCCAGAGACACAATCATGGACTAGTTGGACAACAAATCTGAACTAGGATGGTCATAATTCATATGGCCTCTGCAAGGCAGCATTCCAGGGACACATTATATCAACCCTAAGGATAATATAGGCACATGCCCAAAAAGAGTAACAATGTCTAGCAGGTCCATTTATAATGTTGCCTTTATAATTTTCAGTGCTCACTAACTGCTCAAGAGAAGACAGCCACTTAACACAGGAATTGAGCTTCCATGTGCTCCTAAGTCCTGTTGATGGAACCCAAAGCATTCCTACTTACCATGGTTTCCACTCCATGGGGAGTGGAGCCACAATGCCTTCTCGGGCCAGCCACATTAATTCTGGTTCACTGATGGGATCGATTCCAATTTCCCTGGCAAATTCAAAAATTTCTGCAGGAAAAGAATAGTGGAAAAGGCAATAAATATCATTTCAAGGCATGCTATTCAAGAACATAAGTTTCCCAACAAGAGCAAGAGCCTGTCTCTCTCTCCTTTCTAGGGGGTCCATCTTCTATACTTCAAAGGTTCTCAACAGACCACAGATCATCTATCTACAGCAAGAAAGAATTTTGAGGACATTTATTCTAAGCCCCTTATTTTACAGATGAGGAATGTCAGACCCAAAGAAGGTTAACTAGCTTGTCTGGAGTCACAGGGACATATTCAATAACTGAATCTTGAGGGAAGAAGAAAAAATGCCCAATATGTGGGCTCTTGGTTAAGGGTAATTTTGCTGGGGGGTAGAGGGAGGGGTGAGAGAAATGTAGTCATAAAGGACCAATAGGGACAGTGAAACCTGCAGAGCTGAGGGCAAAAATATCAGGTGAATAAATGATAAAGATGGCAGGACTACAAGGAAACTGGAACACTGTTGGAAGGACGGTCAGAGATTAAGAGCTGAACTTGGAATCTGAAGACCTAGGTTCCAAATCTCCCTCTTGCATCTCCAGGCTATTTGACTATGAAGAAGTCACTCTGAATCTCTGAGCAAAGACTTATATAAGTGATATAAGATGATAATAAAAGTTGTTCAGCTTTTTACAGAAATTCTTGGGTGATTTTAGATCAAAAAAGTCTCACCAATACCAATGGTTTTAGGGCAATATTTTGGTGAGAGAACACCTGAAACTCTGCTGGCCAGAGATATTTGAACTTAGGCTAAAAAATACAATGGAATGAATAGTTTTGTGGAAAATGTCCTCAAACAAAGCATGAATAAAACATTTGGATATTTTCTAAGACAGTATCTAGTACAGTTAGAGAGAGTAGTGAGTGAGGTAACATGGTAAGAAAAAAAAATTGGATGTAGAGCAAGACCTTCTGGGTTCAATGTCACACTTATGGTCTGTGTGATTATGGACAAACTTATTTTCTTAATTTAAAAATAGAAAAAATATTTTTTATACTACCTATCACACAGGGGAGCTGCAGAGAAAGATTTTGATTTATAGTCAGGAAGAACTGAATTCAAATTCTGCCTCAGATATTTACTAACCCCCTGAGCAACTCAATTAACTTCTCTCAGCCTCAGATTCCTCATCTATAAAATGGGGATAATAAGAGTACCTATTTCACAGGGTTGTTGTGGGGATCAAATGAGATAACATGAAAAATGCTTTATAAACCTTAAAATTCAATTATGTACAGACACACATGTATGTGTACATATATATACATAAATATCAGCTATTTATCTTTAATATGTGCATTATTATTATTATTTGCATCATAAGGCAGAAACCTTCACTTTTTCCCTCTATGTTTGGGAATTCTTGCTTCCTCCTTGCCTCAGAGGTCCATCCCATCCCACAATTCCATGCCTCCCCTTCCTCTTGGCATAATACCTTGTTCACTGGGGATGTAGGTTTCATCATAGTCTTCCTCCAGTACCAGCTGGTCCCCTATGCGGATAGGTCGCCCCGCCATGTTTTTATCTGGGCCCTCAGACCTAGAATTCAAGAGATGAATCCCAGAGAAATGGCCAAAAAACAAAGGTCATGTTTGGGTTAGGTTTATATAGTACAATCAACCAGCCCCCAGTCCAGGCTTCCCCAAAAACTGAAGATCCTTAAGAAGGCAATAAAGAACTCAAATCTAGGCTCACCTAGCACTCTTGAGAAGATACTGAGGTAAACCTGAATTACCTATTGTTTATGAAGGAAACCTGGTGATCAGGCAGTCAATAAGCATTAATTAAACACCAACCATCTACCAGTCCCTGAGTTAAGCAATGAGGACACAAAAAAGAAGTAAAAGACAGTCCCTGCCCTCAAAGAGTTCACAATCTAACAGGGGAGACAACAAGGAAATATGTAAAAAGAAGCTATATGAAGGAAAAACAGAAAACAATTAAAAGAGGAAAGAAAGGCTTTAGATTTGAGAGAAGTTAGGAAATGCTTCCTGCAAAAGATGGGATTGCAGTTGGAACTTGAAGGACATCTGGGAGTCAGGAGATGGAAAAGAAGAGACAGAGCATCCCAGGCATGGAAGACAAACAGAGCCAGAAGAAAGAGGGTCTTGCTCATGGAACAGCCAGGAGGCCAGTATCATGGGACTGAAGAGTACATGTTAGAGAGAAGGTGTAAAAATTCTGGAGAGGTGAGAAGGAGCTAAGTTATAAGGGATTTGAATGCCAAACAGCATTTTGTAGTTGCTCCTGGCCAGAACAGGGAGCACTGAAGTTTATTTAGTAGAGGAGTAACATGATCAGCCTAGCACTTTAGGAGTACCACTTTATGGCCTGAAGGGAGAATGGATTGGAGAGGGGAGACAGTTAAGTCAGGCAAATCCACCAGCAGCTTATTGCAATAATCGAGGTCTGAGGAGAGAAGAGAATACACATGGGAGATGTTGCAAAGGTGAAATCAACAGGCCTTGGCAACAATTAGGATATGGGGGCGAGGAGGAGAGAGAGACTGGGATAGACTGAGGATGACACCTGGATTTGGATCCTGAGGGACAGGCTGGATCAGCTCAGCCTGTCTCTCAAAAGTCTTGCTAAACAAGTCTGAATACCAAAAACAGGGCTGGAGCTTGGCCTTTGTGGTGGCCCAGTCTATAACACTTCAACGACAGCATTGCTCTCCTCATTGCTCAAATACATACCCTCTTACCACTACACACCTGTCAGATTGGCTAAAATGACAGGAAAAGATAATGACAAATGTTGGAGAGGATATGGGAAGGCTGGGACACTGATGCATTGTTGGTGGAACTGTGAACGGATCCAACCATTCTGGAGAGCAATTTGGAACTATGCTCAAAAAGTTATCAAACTATGCATACCCTTTGACCCGACCCAGCAGTGTTTCTACTGGACTTCTATCCCAAAGAGATCTTAAAGGAAGGAAAGGGACCCACATGTGCAAGAATGTTTGTGGCAGCCCTTTTTGTAGTGGCTAGAAACTGGAAACTGAATGGATGCCCATTAATTGGAGAGTGGCTGAATAAATTATGGTATATGAATGTTATGGAATATTATTGTTCTGTAAGAAACGACCAGCAGGACGATTTCAGAGAGGCCTGGAGAGACTTGCATGGACTGATGCTGAGTGAAATGAGCAGAACCAGGAGATCATTATACACAGCAACAACAATACTATATGACGATCAATTCTGATGGACATGGCTCTCTTCAACAATGAAATGTTTCAAACCAGTTCCAATTGTTCACTGAAGAAAGCCATATACACCCAGAGAGAGGGATATGAAATGTGGACCACAACATAACATTTTCATGCTCTCAATTGATGTTTGCTTGCACTGTTTCCTTTCTCTGATTTTTCTTTCTTGTAGATACTTTTCTTGCACAACAATAAGTATGGAAATATGCATACACATATTCGATTTGTCAAGTATTTTAGCATAATTAGCATGTAGTGGATATCCTGCCATCTAGGGGAGAGGTAGGAAGTAGGGGGGAAAAATTTGTAACAGAAAGCTTTGTAAGGGTTAATGTTGAAGAATTACCCATACATTGCAAATAAATAAATAAAAACAAATACATACCCTCTTCCACTCACATAATGCTGAACTTATTCAGGCAGTCATTCATACATACAGTCCACCCTTTACATACAGAATTTTAAATCTCACTTTTTTTTTTTTTTTTTGCTGAGGCAATTGGGGTTAAATGACTTACTTGCCCAGGGTCACACAGCCAGGAAGTGTTAAGTGTCTGAGGCCACATTTGAACTCAGGTCCTCCTGACTGCAGGGCTGGGGTTCTATCCACTTCATCACCTAGCTGCCCCAATTCACATATTCTTAAATAAGAGTGAGAGACATGACCCAGGAAAAGTCTTACTTTTCTTTCAAAAACCACAGATAGTTCATGACTTGTTCTAGAGGCCAACTAAAGCAGGGCAAACCCAAGAGTGCAGTTGTATAGATATAGATCTTTTTAGGATGACAACCCATTTACACTATGCTGGGGGAACAGACAGGCCAGAGATGTTAGAAAATGACTATCAGCCAGATCTAAATGCCAATGAATGATCCAGACAGCAAGACCTTATTAGTTGACCTGAAATCCCAGAACCAGGCCTCCTCCATCTTCCATTTTCCTCAGAAGCTATCAGGTGACAGAATGGAAAACAATATACAGAAATGCTTATTCTCAAGGGCAATAAGTGGAAAGTTCTGTTTCCAAAGAAGCCAGAGGTATCAAGGATTATTCTCTATGTTACACAGCTGGCTAAGGTGAGATAGGGATTTATTCCGGGGAGGAAGGAAGTACTGTTCTTTGAAATCAGGTAACATGAAAATATAATGCCCAGGCCTCCATAACCAAAAAGAAATTTAAGGAAGGGCCAGGAAGCATCCAGATATAGTAGATACTTAGACCACCAACACTCATCAGTGCTCCTGTCTTCTTGTATGTTGGCCTATGGAACCATCTGAACATTTAGTACTTGTAATTGAGGAAAAGAGTAGGAAAAGAAGGCACAAGAAGGGGAAAAGGGGGTGGGGGAGAGAAACAGCAGTGTCTAGATACTTTGTGTATTGAGCAGCATGAGAATTTTTGTATGCCAGTAAGTATAAGAAAATCATGTATTTGTCTCCACCCTACATCTCTTGTCCTTGGCCTACCCTTTAAGCTTAAGGTCTAGTTATATTCGACTTAAGAAATAAGGTAATTAAAATTCCTGGAAAATTAAAAAAAAAAACTTTATTCTAGTAAATAAACAAATCTTTTGCCAAAACTACTGTCAAAGAATAGCACAGGTAACTTCATTTTTCCCTTTCCTTCCTTACCTTATCAAACACTCCAGAAAGGTATAATAAAAGTGAAAATGCAGTAGGATAAGTGAGATAAGGGAGAAAGGTGATGGGAGAAGTCAGTTTACCAGTAGGTGCTTCATACTAACTTTAACCAGCTACTTAATTGAAAATTTAAAGAACCAGCAAAGAAGTGTTTATTTCAGCAAATAATCTCATTCAAAACTTAACCTCTCTGATTATATAAAATTAAAAAGGTTTTTATATGAACAAGAACTATGCAACCAAAATTAAAAGAAAGGCAGAAAACTGGAGGGGGGAAATTTGTAACAAGTATCTCTGATAAAGGCTTCATTTCTCAAATATATAGAAAACTGAGTCAAATTTATAAAAATAAAAATAATTCCCAAAATGATAAATGGTCAGAGGATTTTAACAGACAGTTTTCAGACAAAGTATAAGCTATCTCTAGTCATACGAAAAATTATTATAAGGCACTGTTGATCAGAGAAATACAAATTAAAAGTTCTGAGGTACCACCTTACACCAGAGTTGCTAATATGACCAAAAAAAAAAAAAAGTTGGATGTTGGAAACCTGGAACAATAATGCATTGTTGGTGGAAGTTGTGATCAAATCTAAATATTCTGGAGAGCAATTTGGAATTATGCCCAAAGGACTATAAAACTCCCTTTGATCCAGAAATACCATTGTTAGGTTTATATCCCCAAAAAAGGGGAAAGGACCTATTTGTACAAAAATATTTACAGCAGCTATTTTTGTGCTGTTAAGAATTGGAAATCAAAGAGATGCCCATCAATTAGGGGATGGCTAAATAAACTATGTTATATGATTGTAATGAAATATTATTGTGCTGTAAGAAATGACAAGTGGGATGATTTCAGAAACACCTGGGAAGACTTGCATGAACTAGTGCATGATAAAGTGAACAGAAGCAGGAGAACATTGTACACAATAAGAGCAATATAATATGATGAACTGTGAATGACTTAGCTATTTTCAGCAATACAATGGTGCAAGACAATCCCAAAGAACTAATGATGAAGCATATTATCTGTCTCCAGAGAAAGAATTGATATTGACTAAATACAGATTGAAGCATGCTATTTTTTTTTAATTTTCTTTCATTTTTTAAATTTTATTCGAGTCTTCTTGTATCAAATGACTAATCTGGAAAAGTTTTATGTAATTGCATATGTATAACCTATATCTGCTTACTATTTCAAGGAGGGGAAAAGGGAAAGAAGGATAGAATTTGGAAGTCAAAACTTTAAGTAAAAATGTTTTTAAAATTAGAAGGAAAAAAAATTAGCCCCTCTTATCAAGCTTCCCTAATTAAAACATTCTGCTTCTATTTATCTATCATCTCCTAAGTCCTTGAACCTTATTTACATATGTTCATATATGTCATATATACACATATATATTCTCTTCTGAAGGTCATGTACCCTCATGTATTGCATCTAATCCAGAATTCTATAAACAGTGGATTTTGAATTAAGGTTCCTGACCCCACACACAGAATTTTACAGTCTTAAAAATCATCTAGGATCATGTTCAGAACCTTTCCAGTGAAAGGTCTTCAGAAACTATCTTAGTCCAACACTCTCATTTTATAGATGAATCAACTGAGGCTCAGAGATGCCCAAGGTCATTCAGATAATGTTGAAGGTCAGGTCTGAATCCAGATCTTTTCTCCAGAGTGAGTATTCAGGTTCCTAAGACTGTTCCACCAATTCACTCTCATCCATCCAACCTTGGGAGATGGCTATCTAGCCCCAACTTGAATACTTCAAATGCTGGAGTGTTCACTGTTTAATGTAATGATTCATTTATTGTTAGGCTACTATCATTTTAAAGAAGATCTTACTTGTAGTAAATCAAAATCTGTCTCTTCCTAAAGTCCAACCATTGATCCTAGCTTTACCTTTTAGATCAGAGCTTTTCCCACTCATGACCCCCTTTTCACTGGAGAACCTGAGTATATAGTATTTTTGTATATAAAATAGGTATACAAACCAAATATTCGCTGATAATAAATCATAATTTTGCAACTCCCACATTGTTATACAACCTTATCATTGTGTATAGCTTTGCTCTAGAGAAACATTACAAAAGCCATTTCAGTCAGTCAATAAACACTTATTAAGTTCCTATTAAGTGTCAGGGACAATGTGCTAAGTGCTAAGGATGCTAGGGATAAAAATATGAACAGAGAAGGTTACCTCAAGAAGCTTACAATCTAATAATGGGAAGACAAAACACAAAAGGTATTTCTTTTTACATTAAGAAGTCCTTATATTATTCTTAGAAGAGAGCCATCATATGTTGCCTAAGACTTCTGTTCTTCCCACTAAAGAACTCCAGACAACTGTTCCTTGAGTGACTTGATTTTCATAGCCTGCCCTTGGACTCACTTCAAATATAGACACTATATATATATATATATATGTCCACTGAAGTTTGTACAGCACAGTCACACTGGGGCACACAACTAGGAATGTTTCCATATCTATCCACTATAAACTCTATTAAGATTTTTCAAACTCATATCCTTGGCTACACTTCCATGGAATAATGACCCAGAAATGAATGCTCCCGGCATCTTTACAGCATCCCTCTCCCCATGCAAACACGCCTGCCTCACCACACAGAGCTTCCTTGCACACCTTCCCTTGTGCAAACACCTGACCATGCACACCGATGACTTTTTAAATTCACTCTCCTGCATACACCCAGACACACCTTCCCAAATACAGTGAAGATCCCCTGGTACACTTTCGCAAACGAAAGCGGACCTCCCCTTTGCACAGTGGCTTTCACACACATTCAGACATGCCCGCTCACAGACACGGACGACCCCCGCCCCTTGCACACTCGCCTTCGCACATATGCAGACATGCCTGCCCACAGACATAGATGACCCCCGACCCTTGCACACTCTCTCTCTCACAGACGCTCTGGCAGAGCTCCCGCGCTCTCCCACTCGCGCGCGCACAACCGGCTCCCAGGCACACACACTTCTGTACAATCAACATCCTCCCCTTAGAAGACCATCAAAACTCGCCCTCAAAAACGTCCTCACCTGGCCCCGGGCACTCCCCCAGCCCTGGGAGGCTCCGGCCTCTGGCCTCCGGTTCCGCGCAGCTTCCCTACACCACCCCGGGTCCCCGCTTCCAGGGACGCCGGGGTGTTGCCCTGCAGCGGCCAACAACTACTTCCGGGATGGGGACGAGCCTAGTAACGGAAAATCCCGCCCCTAATCCCAGCCGATAGGTCTGCTGAAGCGTCCGGTAGCGCTGGATTGGATGAAAATCCTTTCAGATTATGGGTGGACCTTTGCGCTTCGCCCGTTGCATGACGGACATTGTAGTTCAAGGTGATCGATGGGCGTTACTTTGGAGTTCGTAGTGGAAAGTTGGAGCATCGGAACATAAACCCAGGATGAAAAGAGACATCCTACTGCATTTCTACTATCCATTAATTAATCAGTATTTTAATTAACAAATATATTAACTTCAGATGGATGCATCTCCAAGAGTTATAAAATTTTTAATATTCCTAGGATGAAGGCATTAGGACCAGGGATTTGAGAGATCATCTAGTCCAACTCCTACATTTTACAGAAGAGAAAATTAAGATCAAAGATTACTAGCCAAGAATTAGAAAATGAGTAGATGTCCATCAATTGGGGAATGGCTGAGCAAGCTGTGGTACATGAAGGTAATGGAATATTATTGTTCTGTAAAAAATGATGAATAATCTGATTTTAGAAAGGCCTGGAAAGATTTACTGATGCTGAGTGAAACAAGTAGAACCAGGAATACATTGTACACAGTAACAGCAAGACTGTGTGATGATCAACCAGGAAAGACTTGGTTCTTCTCAGTGGCCCAGTGATAGGAAGCAATCCCCATAGACTTTGGAGAGAAAATGCCATCTACCTCCAGAAAAAGAACTAAGGAGACTGAATGTAAATCAACACATGCTATGTTCACTTCTTTTTTCTGTTTGTTTGTTTTTTTAATATATTTCCCATGGTTTTTCCATTTTGCTCTGATTTTTCTCGCCCAATATGATTCATAAAACAAAGTGTATTAAAAATAAACTTACTACATACAATTTAAAAAAAAAGGATCAGAGATTAAATCTCTTATCCAAGATCATACCAACTAAGTAGCTCAGCAAACACTTATTAAGCATCTACTGTGTATAGAAACAGAAAAGCTTAAAAGACACAGGGATCTCCTGAAAGTTACAGCCTAGGAGAACAAAATGACATAAATACAGATAAATATAACAGACTGTATTTAACCACTATTGTATAGTAGTAGTAATACTAATTTGTATTTAATTATATATTGAGGGGCAGCTAGGTGACGAAGTGGATAGAGCACCAGCCCTGAAGTCAGGAGGACCTGAGTTCAAATTTGATCTCAGACACTTCACACTCCCTAGCTGTGTGACCCTGGGCAAGTCACTTAACCTCAATTGCCTCAGCAGAAAAAAAAAATTATATATTGAAAAGTAACTTATAAGTAAAAGAAAACTATTTGCATCAAGATGTTTATAACAGTGCTCTCTATAAACATAGAATGGTCCTCCTTTTCCTCCCTCTATCACTTATAGTTTTGAAAAATAATATTTGAGGGGCAGCTAGGTGGCGCAGTGGTTAGAGCACCAGCCCTGATGTCAGGAGGACCTGAGTTCAAATTTGGTCTCAGACATTTCCTAGCAGTGTGACCCTGGGCAAGTCACTTAACCCCAATTGCCTCAGCAAAAAGCAAAAAAAAAAAAAAGAAAAATAATATTTGAATTCATATTACCATTTCTAGAAAAGATTGATTGTTCTTATGACCTTCCTGGTCACCATTTCACTATATGTATTATCTTTCTCCTTAAGGGCAGACACTATATTCATACACATGTGTATGTATATATACATATACATATATATATATATATGTATATATATATATATATATACACAACATATAAAGTTAAACCATTCCCTCAAGGGATACATAAACTGTTTCCATGTTGGGTTTTTTTGTATATGTATATATTTATATTATTTATTTATATACAATATAAAGTTAAACCATTCCCTCAAGGAATACATAAACTATTTCTAGGTTTTCTTTTTTTCTATATGTATATATTTATATTATTTATTTATATACAATATAAAGTTAAATCATTCCCTCATGGGACACAAACTGATTCCAGTTTTTCTTTATTACACATGCTACAACTATAAACATCATTTTATAAATGATTTTTAATATGAACTTTTTAAAAATAAACTTTAATAAGTTAATTCCTTAATAGGTAATGTCAATTATTTGATGAGTTATTCACTCTAGGTACCGAATACCAAGAGATGAGTTCAAAATAACTGATCCTGTGGATTTACTTTGTAGCTTTTTAATCCATGGTGTTTTTGTTCCATGGCAACATTGTGAGAGGGAGAAGGGCAGGGAACTTTTTCTCCATTTTGTAGATGGAGAAGTTGATACACTACAAAGTTAAAGGGCCTGCCTTTGATTACAAAGTACATCAATCTTTTCTCTCACCAAGTTTGTGTCAGTCTGTTATTCAATCAATAAACATGTGGCAGGCATTATGCTGATGCTGAAGACACATAATACAAAGAATAAAAATAGCATAAACACAAAATAAATACAGATGCAGACAAAGTAATTAAATACAAGGAAATCTGGGAGGGAAGACACTAACATGAGAAATTAGGCAAGGCTTCATACAGAAGATGGTGCTTAAGCTGTATCTTGAAGAGAGGGATTCTATGAGGCTTCACAGGACTGTTATAAAGAAATCACTTTTAAAACTTTAACATGTTATATAAGTGTGATTTATCACCATCATGTTATTTGAACAGGAAGAATATATATTTATAATGATAAGAGTAGAAAAGAGAATAGCCTACCTAAAGAAAGGGAAAGAGACTAGATAACTTTAGGAAGCCTGTCAATTTGTGATTCACAGAATCTTAGAATTAAAAGACCTCAGAGTACATGTAGTCTAACTCATATGCCCAAAAAGTCATCTCTGCTTGAAGAACCTAGGAAAGGGTAGCTCATTATCTCATGATATCTCATTCATTATACAGAGCCAAAATCTGCTTCACATCAATTTCCACCTGTTAGTTCTAGTGTAGATCAAGAAGCACAACTCTTATTCCTGTTCTGTATGACAGCCCTTTAGATCACTGAAGATGGTCATGACACAGATCTAGATCTCTTTCCAATTAAGCATATCCAGAAGACTAATGTGAACTCATGCAAAGTGAAGTGAGCAGCTAAATTTCTATTGATTAGAGAAAAGTAAATTAAGACAACTCTGATATACCACTACACATCTCTCAGATTGGCTAAGATGACAGGGAAACAATAATGGTGAAGGTTGAAGGGGATATAGGAAAACTGGGATGTGGAACTGTGAATGGATCCAGCCTTTCTGGAGAGCAATGTGGAACTATGCTCAAAAAGTTATCAGATTGTGCACACCCTTTGACCCAGCAGCGTTTCTATTGGGCTTATATCCCAAAGAGATCTTAAAGGAAGGAAAGGGCCCCACAAGTGCAAAAATGTTTGTGGCAGCCCTTTTCGTAGTGGCTAGAAACTGGAAACTGAGTGGATGTTTATCAGTTGGAGAATGGCTAAATAAATTATAGTAGAATGTTGTGGAATATTATTGTTATATAAGAAACGACCAGCAGGATGATTTCAGAAAGACCTGGAGAGACTTACATGAACTGAGGCTGAGTGAAGTAAGTAGAACCACATGAACTTTATACCCAACAACAAGATTATGTAATGATCAACTCTGATGAACTTAGCTCTTTTCAACAATGAGGTGATCCAAGACAATTCTAATAGACTTATGACAGAGAGAGCCATCTGCATCCAGAAATAGGACCATGAGGACTAAATGTGAATCACAGCATAGTATTTTCACCTTTTTTGTTGTTTGCTTGCTTTTTTAAATTTTTTTTCTTTTTGATCTGATTTTTCTAGTACAGAATGATAAATATGGAAATATGTTTAGAAGAATTACACATATTTAACCTATATTGGATTACTTGCTGTCTAGGGGAGAGGGGTGGGGGGAAGGGAGAGAGAAAAAATTGGAACACGAGGTTTTGCTAGGGTGACTATTGAAAACTTTTTATGTGTATTTTGAAAATAAAAAGCTATTATTAAAAAAGTAAAGTGAGCAGAACAGGAGAATATTGTAAACAGTAACAGCAACATTGTGTGATGACAACTATGAATGAATTCGTTCTTCTCAGCAGTAAAAGGATCCAAAACAATTCCAGAGGACTCATGATGGAAAATTATGTCCACATCCGGAGAAAAAACTGATGGAATCTTAATGAAGATCAAAGCATGATATTTTCAATTTATTTTTTTCCGGATCTTTTCCTTTTGGTCTGTTTCTTCTTTTCAACATAACTAACATGGAGGCATGTGTGTCATGACTGAACATATAAAAAATAGTTTGAACATATATAAATTATTTTTTTAATCTTACTTTATTAGACAAGAGGAAAAAAAGAAGAAAGGGAGAAAATTTGGAACTCAAAAAATCTTTGAAATGAATGATAAAAATTGTTTTCAGATGTTATTAGAAAAATTAAAATACTATTTAAAAAAGAAAACAACTGATTAGTGGGATTTTTTTTCCCACCAATCTTCCTGAGACATAATCTCTAAGTTCCTCATCATTCCAGTCACAGAATCATTGAGTTTTAGAACTAAAAGGGACCTCAACAGTTATTGAGTCCAATTCCTTCCCCACGAGAGAATCACCCAGCTACACACACACACACACACACACACACACACACACACACATTCCTGAAAAGTAGTCAGCTAGCTCAAAGCTGAAGATCTCCAACTGACAAATCATTAGGCACTTAGTAAACACCATGTGCCAGGCGCTGTACTAAGTGCTGGGGGTACAAAGAAAGGCAAAAGGCAGGCTCTATGAATGAGCTCATAGTCTAATGGAGGAGATAATATGAAAAAACACTCCTTAGAAGCAAGATATATTGGAAATAATCTCTAGAGGGAAAGAACTGGCCATTAAAGGGGGAACACACTACATTCTGAAGCAACACATTGTATTTTCCTATAACTCTAATTGTTAGGAAATTTTTCTCAACACCAAACATATTTGCTCCTGGTTTTGCCCTCTAGGGCCAAACTGAACAAGTCAGCTCTCTTCCTTGGCCTTTGAAATACTTGAACACAATTGCCATGGTTCCCTTTCCCTATGGAATCAGAATAGTAACTTCTACAAAAATTTACCTAAAGTATTATAGTCTTAGCAAGTTACCTAACTGATATGGAAATATGTCTAAAACCTATATTGGATTGCTTACTGGAGAGGGGAGAGGAGAAGATAAGGGAGAGAAGGAGAAAAAAATTGGAACTCAAAATGTTATAAAATGAATGTTGAAAACTATCTTTACATATAATTGGAAAAAATAAAATACTATTAAGTGGGGGAAAAACAAAGCTACCTGAAATACTAACAGATGAAGTGATTTGTCCATAATTACACAAGTGGTATGTATTATAGACAGGACTCCATAGCCCACCTATACACTATCCCATGCTGCCTTTCAAAAGTATCATGGACCATGTAAATGTCGTTACTGAAGCTGGTGCTGTTTTACTATGACTACTCATATGTCCTCATATATCCCTTTTAGCCATTTTTGGGCCTTTCTTCCCAGTTCAGAAATTATTTTCATTAGTAGGGAAAACAGGAAATATCAAAATACTTCTTCCTTTTCTGTATCTACCCCATTACGACACATTTCTTTGATCTTTCTCTTGCTTCTAACCAAACTTTTAAAAAATCCTTGTCCATTGTTCTTTCAATAGCCTCAACTTACAGTGAACTTTAGTGTTCTTAACATTATTCTTACAGGGCTCCCACCACGTTATTTCATTCACTTTCTGTAACCCACCCTTGTTTCCATCTTTTGTTCTTTAAAAATCTAAGCTGGTTATTATTTTATAAGAATTATTTTTATAATTCCTTGAACATCCAATATTGGTCTGTACAGTCAACTCCCTAACTTTTTCTTTTGATTTGGATAACAATGAAATAGCTAACTGTTTTTCTTTATATACTTAGAGTTTCATTTTTAAGAACTTTAAACCTCTCCTGGGATGATTTCTTGAACTTCCTCTTAACTCTGTGAAACATACTCTCCCAAAATCTAGGATGCAAATCAGACTGTGCCTAGCTTCCTCCTCTTCCACAAACTCTAAGATGGAATAGAGCAAGTGGTTACTTCCCCCTTGAAGTTTCTTCCATTCTACTTTAGCAACCACTACCTTGTAGTAGAATAATAGACAGGGAACTAGTAGTGCAGTCAGGAAGACCTGAGTCCAAATTTTACCTCCAGCACACACTGATTCTATGTCTCTGAACAGGTTCCTTAACTTCTCTGTTTTGGCTGATCTTTAAGATCCAAAAAGTGCAGAAAAGGTGCCAACCTGCATTGGTAAGAATTTTCTCAGATGAATATGGGTGAGCCATTGTTATTAACAGTAAAGACACTGTTAACGATAATAATTTTCAAAGAAATCACAGACACTCTTACTATCCCTAACCTCTATTTTAGTGGTAAAAATGTTGGATTTCATATCAAAAGATTCAGCTTCAGATCTTACCTCTACCACTTTTTGCCTCTGTGATTTTGAACAAATTGCTTAATCTCACTAAACCTCAGAGGACTCTTCTGTAAAATAAGATGAATGAAATTACTTTTATGGTTCATCCCCTGAGAAAGCTAGGTGGCAAGTGGGACCCTAACTTCAATCTGCCTCAGTTTCCTGAACTCACAGATTGTTATGAGGATGAAATGAGATATTTGCAAAACACTTAGAACTCATAATCTTTATAAACTAGAATATCACTTCCCCTGGTTTTCCCCTCAACATTTTGAAGAAAGAAATTACCCCCCAGGCAAGTCATAAGTTTATCAGCAGCTCTGCTTTTAGCTCATCAAGAATTCTTGGACCTCTCAAAGAGCTGAAATCACCATCAGTTTATTCATTTATCTTTCAAACCTTGCTCAAATGCAGGGGATTTTCCTCTACACCATGCAAAAACATACTCCAAAATTGAACAAAATGACTACCAAGGAACAGTGTGGTGAAATAACTTCAGCCTTCCTCACCATTTCAAAGACAGCAGAAAAGCCCTGACTCTCTTTCTCCCAACCTCTCATTTTCTAATGAATCCTCTCCCTTTTAATTTAAGGTTATTATTTATGAGCCTTATTATTATCGTTAACAGTGTCTTTACTGTTAATAACAATGGCTCACCCATAATCTGAAAGCTGAATTATTGTTAATAAAGTGATAATAATAGTAATGATAACACTTTCCCTTTTTGTCCCAAGCCAGCTCTTCTCTCGGTTAACTGCCAGAGAGCTTTTTCTGGGCTCCTTCTCCTCATTCCTGACCCCTCCCTGCCTTCCAGGGTCAAAATAAACTTTTGTGGTCCAGCCTCCCAGAAGATTTGGTTCTTTCTCGGCAGAGGGCATCCGAGACTGCCTAACTTGCCCCGGAAGCTGGGTGGGCTGGCAGGGGAAGACTACACTTCCCAGGAATCCCCGGGAAAAGCAAAAACCCTTTGGCTTTGACAGCAGCCGACACAAGTCTTTCCGCCTTCCCAGCCTGGATGGGAGCTAGGGGATTATGGGGGCCTGAACAGAAAATGAAGGTTGTAGGAGCCTAAAGCCCCAAGCAGCCCCTGCCCCCTCCCCTCCCCGCCTGCTCATGCTGACATCTACGGAGAAGACAAGAAAAAGCCCAATCTGCTCACCATGCCCAGCACTCTTACCCCCTAGGGGCCCTGAGCTTCCCCCTTCCAGATGCCTGATGGGGCTGCATGCCTTTCTAGATGTGGCTCTGGTCGCCCTCTCTTGCACTCAGGAGATTTCCTTCTCGGTCCTATGCCTGAAGCCTGAAGCATGAGGGCGGCTGAGTGATCCTGTTGGGTGTGGGATCCCTTTCCTAAGTAGCCTGCCCATCACCACCACCCAAAGAGTTGGGGAGGGGGGAGGGGGGAGGAGAAAGGGGGAGGAGAGGGATCTAGAGAGGGACTGAGGGTGTTGGGGGCATCATGGCTCAAGCTCTGCCCTGGCTCTTGCTGTGGATGGGCTCAGGGGTGCTGTGCACCCCGTCAGGAATCCGACTCCCCCTGAAGAGTGGGCTCCCCTTGGGTCTCCGGCTGCCTCGGGAAGCCATCGAGGAGCTGGATGAGCCCAGCCGACTTCTCAGCCGCAGGAGCAGTTTCGTAGAGATGGTGGACAACCTGAGGGGCAAGTCTGGTCAGGGCTACTACGTGGAAATGACAGTGGGCAGCCCTCCACAGACGGTAAGAAGCATCCCTCTGCCCCGACCTTCCCCTCCCTGCCTCATCCTCCAGGGCACTGCACCCCCAGCCCAGCCCCAACTTTCCAGATGTTTGTGAGGGCTTTCTAAGAGAACCAGGAACTGGTTTTTAAATAGAGGCAATAACTTTAGGGAGATGTGGTGGGAGGCTGGGAAACGAATAGCCTAACCTCCCATCTTCCCAGAAACACACCATTCATTCTTTTGGGAAGGGTGCTATTTATGTCCATCACTTCCCACCTTTTCTATGATTAAGAAGAAGAGGGGACCAACCTCATACTTTATTTTGATTTTATATTTTAAAACCAAATGCTAACAACCATGGGTTATACTTCCTCTGTTCTACTGTCTGATCCACTGCCACTCCCCTGCTTGCCCAACCCTAGGATAGGTAGTTCACTGGTGATTCTAGGTAAGGGACATTTGGCATCCTTGTCTAGTTTCCGACTAGGTGTTAGCCCTCCCTCCTTTCTTTACACCTTTCTTTCCTGGACTGGCTCAAGCTTGGGTCCCCTGCATCTCACAAATCTTTTTTCCCTTCATCTCATCCACCTGACCCATTCCATTCCCCTGGGATTCCTGAGGAGTTCCTAAGGTGACAGACTTCAAACTGGAGGGAGGCAAATGAAACCTGGGGCTCTTACCATTAGTCCTCCCATTACAGGAGCCACAGGAACAGGAGAACAAAATGGATCCTTTCTTTTCTGTCCTGCTTTCCTTTGCTTCCTCCCAGCATCAGAACTACAATAAGGCTTGGGAGATCCTGGCTGACCTCTGCAAAGCCCTGGAGGTCCTAGCCTGGAGCTTCCCATCCTATGACTGTTCCCTCAGTCAGCCCTCCCTCCCCTTTCCCCTGATCTCCATGGGCAGTCCTACCCCCACCCCCACATCCTCCAGAGAATAGGCCAGTGGATAACCCAACCTCCTACTAGGGAAAGGACAAACTGTGGGAAAGGAGCCAGTTCCTATCAGTGGCAGAGCCTCCTTCTCCAAAAAGGAGACCTCTGGAGGGCAGGTAAGAAAATGTGTGTATAGGAAAGAAAAAGGTGAGAAGTGTAACAGTAATGCAGGATCTCACTGATCCTGCTGGATGATCAGGGTACTTCCAAGGTGACTGCTAAGGATAAAATCTGCTGCATCCTTGTAGGCAAAGGCTGGACAAGCACTTGTTGGGTATATCATAGTGGGGATCCTTTCACGTATCAGTTGGCCTGGGTAGACTAGAAGAAACTCATTCTTCCAACTCTAAAATTCCCTGATTCTGCAAATAATAAAGTTTGCCCCTATGTGTGCCCTGTGCATGGGACAGACTCTATGGCCCAGTCTGCCCACCTGCATAGGTACCTGTACATATGTGTCTGCATGGCTATGTGTGCTTACATGTGTGTGTGAGTCTGTAAATATCTATATATACTTTCATGTACAGGCCATGGGAAACCCCTGGCCATTTCTACTTGTACAGTATTTCTCCATGCATGTCCTTGCATGTGTGTGGATAACATTTGTATGGATATCTGGTGGTGTATTTGTAACAGCTGAGTATTTGCATGGGTATGTCTGTTTGTTTGGGGTAGGGGGGAAGACATAGTGTCTGCTGAACTGTCTAGAACTTCTCCAAAACATTCAAACAGAAACCTAAGCTTCTCTTTGAGCTACCCAAGGCCAAATTCATCCTAGTCTCAACACTGATTCTTACCTTCTTGCTGTATCAATTTCTTGTTCTTTCCTACCTCCAATAAATGACACTTCTTCAGGAAAAATCTCCAATCTGAGGGAAACCAGCATCCATTGCCCTGCCAATCAGTGATGACTCCTAAGAGTCAGTCAGTAAACATTTATGAAGTGCCTATTATATGCCAAGCATCTTGCAAAGAGCTGACACTCTATTGAGGGAGACTCCACACAAAAGGAAGTTGAAAAGGTGAAGGGAAGAAGGAAGGTACACAATTAAAGCTGGGAGAGGGAAATGATGGAGAAGTCCAAAGGAGGGCAGGCAGGTGCAAAATGAAAAGATGTTTGTCTGAGGTTTGTCAGTCTCCTTAAATGGAGGTTTTGAGAGGCATTCTCCACTCCTCCCTCCATTCAGAGGGTCCCCAAGGGCAAAGGGTACTGATTAGGGACATGATGGAGAAGTCCAAAGGACAGCCAGGTGGGAAATGAAGAGATGAAAGTCAACTCAAAGGTCACTATCATACCTCAAGACCCCAGGTCAGAGCAACACATAAAGTAACATTGGCATTGGTGCTCCACCTTGAAATTTTTTTGCCCTCAAGAAAATATGTTTTCTCAACTATGATCTCTTTGGTACCTTTAGCAACTAAGACAAAGGAAACTTACTGTCCATTTCACAGATGAAGAAACTGAGCTCCAAAGACATTAAAAAGCCTTCTCTGAAACACATAACACATAAGTAGTTAAAATCAAAAAAGAATACCAGTTTCTGTCTCCTATCACATCAAGATGAATGGACCAACACCTGGTCCAGGGGACCAGGGACACCAAAAGCCTTACACATATGGCTGTGGCAGGTCTCTAGGATAAGAACTAAATCTGTTACTTACTGATGAGCAAGACCACTTTGTAGCAGTAGGTTTGAGAGAGCAAATAAGGGATGATAGTTAAAGGAAGGAAGTCTAGTTACTAGAGCTTTGTCCTAGGATTCAGAAGATTCTAGTCCTTCTTTAGATGAATCACTTCATTCTCTGATTCTCAATTACCCCATCTTTGAAACAGGAATTATAATGTATGACTTCCCTCATTGAGGTGTTTGAAGAATAAAACTATAAAAATAGATGTGAGAGCCCATTGAAAAAGTAAAGGAGGCAGGTATATCAATAAGTAGTAGATACAGTAGTAGCAGCTTAATAGTAGATATCTGAATGATTCCTATGTATAAAAGTCTAGATTAGACACTGAAGTACTTAATAGGAAGATACAAAGAAATCAAAGGTAAGGCTTGCCCCATGGAGCTTACAGTTTTCTTTTTCTCTCTTTTTTTTAAAATTTAATTTAATTTTATTTCCAAAACATATGTATGGGTAATTCTTCAACATTAACCCTTACATAGCTTTCTGTTACAAATTTTTCCCCCCTACTCCCCACTCCTTCCCTAGATGGCAGGATATCCACTACATGGTAATTATATTAAAATACTTGACAAATAGAATATATGTATACATATTTCCACACTTATCATTGTTATGTAAGAAAAAACATATCTACATGAAAGACATATCAGATAAAGGAAACACAATGTAAGCAAACATCAATCGAGAGTATGAGAATGTTATGTTGTGGTCCACATTTCACATCCCTCTCTCTGGGTGTATATGGCTTTCTTCACTGAACAATTGGAAGTGGTTTGAAACATTTCATTGTTGAAGAGAGCCATGTCCATTAGAATTGATCGTCATATAGTATTGTTGTTGCTGTGTATAATGATCTCCTGGTTCTGCTCACTTCACTCAGCACCAGTTCATGCAAGTCTTTCCAGGCGTCTCTGAAATCGTCCTGCTGGTTGTTTCTTACAGAACAATAATATTCCATAATATTCATATACAATAATTTGTTCAGCCATTCTCCAATTGATGGGCATCCATTCAGTTTCCAGTTTCTAGCCACTACAAAAAGGGCTGCCACAAACATTCTTGCACATGTGGGGCCCTTTCCTTCCTTTATGATTTCTTTGGGATATAAGCCCAATAGAAATGCTGCTGGGTCAAAGAGTATGCACAATTTGATAACTTTTTGAGCATAGCTACAAATTAGAGCTTACAGTTTTCTTCAGAATATATTTACACTTGAAAAGTTAATAAGTGGCACACAGTATAGAATAAGTGCCATAAGGATAATGAATGGCATTATTGATTCATAATATAGGAGTTTAAAGAAGGAAATTGTCACTGTGGGCAGGGATGGTCAAAGAAGACTTCACAGAAGAGATGTGCTTATTATGGGCCTTGAAGGATAGCAAGAATTTAAATAAATGGTAGAGACAGTGGGAAGGACATTACAGGCAAGGGGAAACCACATGAACACTCACATTCCTAATTGGAACAGATGGTCTGTGTTCAATTGTAATGAAGATGAGATTGAATTGTTAGATTCAGACTAAATTGTGAAGGGTGTTGGTGGTCAGGTTGAGTTCAGATTTTATCCTAAAGGATTCTTGAAAGATACATGTGATAAAAATGGGTTTTCAGGAAAGCAATCTGGGCAGGGTGGTCATCAGAATTTATATGTAGTAAAATGTGATTATAAAAAGTATAGTATAACAGTGTAGGTTTTTTTCTTAAGTTTTATTGATATCCTTCATTTTTACATGAGCTTCATTTCCAAATATATCCTTCTTTCTCATACAGCAAGTCATCCCCTGGAACAAAACAAACAAACAAACAAACAAAAATATCCAACTAACACATCAATGGAATCTTACATATATACAACATTCAACACAGTAATCCTT
The DNA here is from genome assembly GCA_023553655.1 of Myrmecobius fasciatus. NCBI lineage: Eukaryota > Metazoa > Chordata > Mammalia > Dasyuromorphia > Myrmecobiidae > Myrmecobius > Myrmecobius fasciatus. The sequence continues at coordinate 13,465 of JAJPUD010009956.1, read as the reverse complement.
CTCTGCAAAGAAAGGGAGATTCATTCTCTCATTTCTTCTTCTGTGCTGATCTTTGTCATTACAATTATAAATCATTTACTCTTATTCTTTACATATAGATTGCTGTCGTATTTGTGTATATTGTTATCTTGGTTCTGCTGACTTTACATCAGTTCATATAAGTCTTCTCATATTTCACTGTCTTCTTCATAGTTATTATTTTTTACTGTACAGTAATATTCCATTCCATTAACATGCCATAATTTGCTTAGCTATTTTCTAATCAATAGATATCCACTTTGCTTCCAGTGCTTTGCTACTATAGAAAGTGCTACTTTGAATATTTTGGCAGATATTGGGACTTTTCTATTTTTTATCTCCTTGGAGTAATATGCCTACCAGTGTGTCTGTCCGGTCACATGATATGGACATTTCAGTCTTCAGGAGACTTATCAAAAGAAGAATGGATAGAATTTGGACATGGGGAAATACAGAGAAGAAAGAATGAAAAATGACTGGATGTTTAGAATGCTAATTCCTTCAGCAGAAATAGAGAAGTCACATAGGAATCAATAGTGGGATAAATGACTTTTTTTTTTTAGATATAAAATAATGGTGGCTATGTCAGTAAAAGGCTAAAGATATTGGACTGAATCAGGAAAAAGTATTGTTTTTAGTTTAGGTGAATCTGACTTTAATTCATTATACAACTGTGAATCCCATAGGAATGGAAACCTGCTGGCAATAAAAGATCTAGAATTTCTACCTTCTGAATTACTCAAAGCAAACGATTCCTTATCTGATCTAGATGGCATACAGCTTATGTCAGAGAGCATGATTAAATCATTAGTGCTGAAAGGTCTCTGAGAAGGTCAGCAAGGCATTTGGAAAATGAGGCTCAGAAAGATTAAGTGACTTGCCCAAACTTATGAAGGAGGTTAATGACAGGGCAGGCAGTATATACTATGGTTAAAAGATCACTCAATCTGGAAGTAGCCAACCTGAATTTAAGTCTAAGATCTGCCACAAACTCTGTGGTGAGTCATCCTATCTCTTTGGGCCTCAGTTTCCTTAATTGTAAAATGAGGTTAAACTGGATCACCAAGCAAAAAACATTTATTAAGTGCTTTCTATGTGCCAGGCACTGGCACATACATGTAGGAAAACAATCCTTGCCCTCAGAGAACTTACATTTTAATAGAGGAGACAATAAGTACACTTTGAGGCACATACATGATGCCTATAAAGTAAAGTTTGAAGTATTCTTAGTGGGAAATGTACTAGTAGTAAGAGAAAACCAGGAAAAGTCTCCTATAGAAGATGTGGATGAAGTGAGTCTTAAAGGAAACCAAGGGTTCAAGAAGGAAAAGGAGAAAAGAGAGCATTCTAGTAACAGACTCCTTTTTGAATTCAAATCTAGCTTACTAGCTGGGTGATCCTGGGCAAGTCATTTAATGGTGTCTGCCTCAGTTTCCTCATTTGGAAAATGAGCTGGAGAAGGAAATGGCAAACTATTCCTGTAATTCCACCAAGAAAATCCCAAATGGAATAATGAAGAGTTGGACATGACTTAAATAACTAAATAATAAAAAAAGTAATAGGGAACAAATGGAGTTTATTAAATATGGGGGATGGCATAGTAAAACCTATACTTTAGGATACTAATTTAGCAGTTGTATAGAGCACAGATATCAAACATACAATACTGATTATGACCAAATCAAATTAAAATGTAATTGGGAAATATTTAATACAATGAATAAAAATACCACAAATAAAAGATAGATAATATTACATTTAAAACTAAATCAGTATGCAGCTCACAGGGATCCTTAGGTACAATTTAGTGTCCCCCATTTCTATTTTAGCTCACCCTTTGGTAGAGAGGAGAGATTGGAAAGGGGAAAGTCTTGAGGTAGGAAAACAAATTAGGAAGCTTATTGAATAGTCCTGGTGAGAGGGAGTGAAGGCCTGAACCAGGCTGGTAGCTGCATGAACAGAGAAAAAGGGGTGTATTTGAGAGATGTCGTAGAGATACAAATGATTGATTGAATACGAACATGAGGAGTAGAGAATGGCACTGAGGTTGCAGACTTGGACAACTAGAAGGATGGTGGCACCCTTGGCAAAAATAAGCAAATTTGGAAAAGAAGAGTTCTGTTTTGGACTTAAATTTAAAATCCTGTGTAATATCTAATTCAAAATATCTATTATAGTCCTTCCAGTTCTAAATACTAAGACTCCGTGACTTGAACCTAAGACTCCAGAATCTTAATCAGAAATTAGTATACCTAAAATGTTCTCACTGGCATATTCATTTGCTTTACTTTATTCAGATTAGATGTACCATCTGCCTCAGTTCTACTCCCAAAGTTATGATATTGTCCCCTCATGTCCAGTTCTTTGTGACCCTTTACAAAGTTTTCTTGGCAAAGATATTGAAGTGATTCGCCATTTCCTTCTCAAGGGGATTAAGGTAAACAGAGTTTATGTGGCTTACCAAGGTGCCACAGCCCAGTGTCTGAGGTCTTCCTGAATCCAGGCCCAGTGCTCTATCCGCTGAGCCACCCCACAGTCTCCAAAGTCATCTTAGCCAGGGGCTAATATGGAGACATGTCAGTAGAAGACAATATAAAGTTTGTTTTCTCTTAGAAGGTTTAGGTTCAGGAACTAAAGAGGTCATAGAAAGACAAGAAATGACCTGATTTCACCATTTAAAGGCCATACTTTAGAAAAGCAAAGCAGGAATTTAAAACTAGAAAGTAAGGAATTGTGAAATGATCTCACTTCCACCCACCAATATCCATTTGGATCCCAGGCAGCTATCCCTTCTGGGAAGGTTTTCCTGGGCAGTGGTGGAACAGAGAGCAATGTAGGATTGCAGGATGGAGTGAAACCCTTTTTCTGGGCATGAAAACAATTCTCACCCTGAGATGTGCTATTCAGGTAATACCTTTTCAGTAGCAGGGCCCTAGAGAAGATTGGCTCTGCAATAGGAATGGGGCCGACCTGGGACTCCTTTTCTTGGAACTGCTCAGATCCAGAAGGTGTCAAGTAGCTCCTGGAAAGGAGAAGGCAAAGCCCTGCAGGACTAGAAAGTCCTGGGACTCATTTGGAAAAGTCTCAGGGGGATCCTGTCTGACTAGAGACCAAAATTCTTAGGTCCTGTCTCAACCCAGGGACTCTGAAAAATCGCCATAGTGGACTCTATCATCCCAATTTATTTCTTTTCTAGCCTATTCTAATTCATCTCTGTCCTTTTAGCCTTTTCTCTTCACTTATTTATTTAGATTTTTTTGGACTAGGTGAAAGAGGAGATTCTTTGCCTCAATTGGTACCCAGCCTTAATCACTAAATGAGTGCAGCCTCAGGCAACTGAGACCTTTTGAAGAGCTTAACTTAAAAAGGCCAAGGGCTCCCGCTGCATCCAGGGCCATCTCCAGTCACCCTGATCCGCATCTGGCCACTGGACCCAGATGGCTCTGGAGGTAGGTGGCCTTCCACAGCCTCCCTCCCTTAAATCCAATTCACTTGCATGTCATGGCATCCCCTCCCTGAAGTCATGGTCCTCTTGGAGAAGTAAGGACAAACACATCTCCTTGTAGATCCTTCCTCATCACCTAGTGCCATCCTACCTTCTGTAGTAAAGAGGCAATCTTTGAGTCATCAGACATTATGATTTCAGGGCTCTCCCCCTGTACAAGTTATCTATTTTATAGGCCCTATGGATATTTATGTCATACCAGTCATTCAGTTGACTAGTATTTATTTATTTGTTTTTTTTTTTTTTGCTGAGGCAACTGGGGTTAAGTGACTTGCCCAGGGTCACACAGCTAGGAAGTGTTAAGTGTCTGAGACTAGATTTGAATTCAGGTCCTCCCGACTTCAGGGCTAGTGCCCTCAACTAGTATTTATTAAGCTTATGTGCCAGACAGTCTGCTGGAAATACAAAGAAAGTTTAAGAAAAAAAAGTCCCTCATGACTCTCTTCAACAATGAAATGCTTCAAACCAGTTCCAATTGTTCGGTGAAGAAAGCCATATACACCCAGAGAGAGGGATGTGAAATGTGGACCACAACATAACATTTTCATGTTCTCTATTGAGGTTTGCTTGCATTGTATTTTCTTTATCAGATTATTCTTTCTTGTAGATATGATTTCTCCTGCACAAAATATGATGTGTGGCAATAACTATACATATATTCGATTTCTTAAGTATTCTAACATAATTATCATGTAGTGGATATCCTGCCATCTAGGGGAGGGGTGGGGAGTAGGGGGGAAAAATTTGTAACAGAAAGCTTTGTAAGGGTTAATGTTTAGGAATTACCCATACATATGTTTTTTTGGTTGTTGTTTGTTTGGGTTTTTTGGGGGGTTTTTTTGCTGAGGCAATTGGGGTTAAGTGACTTGCCCAAGGTCACACAGCTAGGACATACATATGTTTTGCAAATAAAAAGTATTAATAAAAAAAAAGAAAGAAAGAAAAAAAAGTCCCTGTTCTCAAGAAGCTCAAGGTCTAATAGGAGAGACAATATGCAAACAAGACACCCACAAAATAAACTGGGGGTAATCTCAAGGTGAAACTGGATAGCACAGTGAACAGAGCACCTTCCTGGAATGAGGAAGATTCATCTTCCTGAGTTCAAATCTGGCCTCAGATATTTACTACCTATGTGACCCTGAGCAAGTCACTTAGCTCTTTTTGTCTCCGTTTTCTCATGTGTAAAATGAGCTGGAGAAAGAAATCACAAACCACTTCATTATCTTTGCCAAAAAAAATAATAATAATAACAAAAATAACCTAGATGAGGTCATGAAGAGGCAGACATGACTGCAACAACTGAACAATAACAGTAATCTTAAGGGGAAGACACTAAGATTAAAGAGGAATGGGGATGGGCTTGAGTTTTAAGGTTTTTTTGAGAAGTCAGTGAAACTAGAAGGTAGAGATGAGAAGGGAAATCATTTTAGTCAAAAAAGTCAACCAGTAAAAAGACCTGGAGATGGGAGACAAGTGTATGTTCATGGAATATTAAGAAAGTTAGTGTCACATCACATCAATGAATCATGGAGGATATGAAAGGGCATAAGGATAAGAAGGGAGAATATGGGGGGGATAGAAATAGTGGTGGTGATTGTAGGTTTTGAAAACCAAACTGGTTTTATCCTGGAAGTAAAAGGAAGCCATGGAATTTATTGAATAGTGGGATAATATGGTCAGACCCTGGATTTTAGGAATCACAAATGGGCAAAACTTAATTGTTACTCTTTCCCCCCTCAAAGATTAAATCTATTTCAACTAAGTTTAGGACAAGAGAGGAACAATTTCTTGCAGTTGGCAAAACTAAGGCTATATTACAAACACATTTTCCTGACCATAGCAGTGACTAGCACAGGAGGTAGCATCTCTTCCTCACTTTTTTATTGGTTTGTTAGGGGATTGTTCATTTTAATTACATTGTTTTCATAGAGGTCCTTAAAGGTAATAACAATACCTCCTTTATTTGAATACTTACTTCAGCAGATTTATAATCTCTTTGATCGGAGTAATCTTTCCAAAAATGTAGATTACAACACATCTCTTGCCTTTTCATCCTGTTCCACTCATCCTTTTGTGGTTCTTTTGTAGCTGATATGATTTTATTGATGTTGGTTATTCCTGCTGTGGAAAGTCCTTCCAATGACACAGATCAGAAACTTGTAGATAACTTAGGGTCTTAGAGAATCATCTGGGGGTCCTGAGAGGTTGAGAGCCTTGCCAATGGTCATAAAATTTTTATGTGTCAAGGACAGCATTTGAACTCAGCTCTTCCCATTGCTAAGGCCACACTACCACACCAATCTTTTTTTTGTTTGTTTTTATTCTTGTACAAGCTTTGTGCCATAATTCCTCCACCTAACATACTGAGGGCCTTCCTCCAGATTTCTTGATATCAAATAGATGACAATAGAACACACAGGCTGTCTATCCTATTTCCCTTATGCTCATGAGGAGCCTGTTTTTTATTCCAGGCAACCTTCTTTATGTCATTCCTCCTGTGCAATTCTTTGTTAGTAAAATGTTGTAGCTTACTCACACTCAATGGAGAGGTAACTAGCATGGAGCAAACACTCTGCTTCTGGGCACCAATATCTAAGAACATATTCTTTTTCTGGGCTAGGGGAGAGAGTTTATTATCACAGCAATTAGTATGTCTTACCTTGTGGTCTTTTGTACCACGATGTAAACTCCCAAGATCATCATCTTTAAGATTAAATGGCTATGGTACCTCTGGATATAATCCAATTTGTTAACAAGCTTTCCAAAATATAGCTGTGGGCAGCTCGGTGGTACAATGAATAGAGCACTAGGCCTACCGTCAGGAAGACCTAAGTTCAAATATGGCTTCAGATACTAGCTGTGTGACCCTGGATAAGTCATTTAACCCCATTTGTCTCAGTTTGCTCATCTGTAAAATCAGCTGGAAAAGGAAACAGTAAATCACAACACTGTCTTTGCAAAAAAAAAAAAATTAAAGCCATGTATAGTAATATGAAAAAATGTTCTAAGTCACTATTCATTGGCAGTTGTGTTGAAGATAGATTGTAAAAGAGGAGAGTCTTGAAATAAATAGACCAATTAGAAGGCTATTATAATAGTCCAAGTGAGAAATTATGAAGGCCTGAACTTGGATGGTGGTCATGTGAGCAAAGAGAAGGGAACAGATGAGAAAGATGGAGAGATGCTATGGAGGCATAACCATTAAGATCTGACAACTGATTGTTTGGGAGCTTAGGGGATGAGGAAGAGTGAAAAGTCAAGGATTATTCCAGGGTGGCAAACCTAGGTGATTGGAAGAAGCCTGGTGCCCTCAAAGAAGTTGAGAAGAGGGGGTGGGGCTTGTAGGGAGAAGGAAGTTCTGTTTTGATTATGTTTATTTTACATTCAAATAATGTCAAACAGATAGAATTGCTCAGAAGAGAGATAAAGACCAGATATGTTATTTGGGGAGTCATCTGCAGAGATGATAACTGAACCCAAAGAAACTGATGAGAGCACTGAGAGACACAGATAGACACAGATAGAAAGACAGTACAAAAGATTCCCAATTGATCAAAGGATATGAATAGTTTTCAAATGAAAAAATTAAAGCCATGTATAGTAATATGAAAAAATGTTCTGAATCACTATTGATTAGAAAAATGAAAATTAAAGCAAGACCGAGGTACTACCCTACATCTATCAGATTGGGTAAAATGACAAGAAAAGATAACCATAAATGTTAGAGGGGATGTGGGAAAACTGGGACACTGATGCATTGTTAGTGGAGTTGTGATGTGATCCAGCCATTCTGGAGAACAATCTGGAAGTATGTCCAAAGGGCTATCAAAGTGTGCATACCCTTTGATGCAGAAGGATTACTACTGGGCCCATATCGCAAAGAGATCATAAAAGAGGGAAAAGGACTCATGTGCAAAAATGTTCGTAGCAGTTCTTTTTGTGGTGGTAAAGAATTAGAAATTGGGTGAATGCCGATCAATTAGGGAATGGCTGAACAAGTTGTGGTATTTTAATATATTGGAATAATGGTTCAACAAAGGAGATTGAGAAGCAGTCAGAAGAAGAGTATTATTACCAAAAATCCAGAGAGGAGAATATCCAGGAGGAGGGTATGGTTAACAGAATTTAACACTGTGGAAAAGTAAAGAGGGATAGGAAGTAAAAAAGCATTAGATTTAATAATTGAGAAAGCACTGATAACCTTGGGGAGATCAGCTCCAGTCAAGTGGTATGGTCATAAGCCAGATTCCAAGGGGTTGAGCAGTGAGTGGGAGGTAAGGAGCTGAAGATAATGATGAAAGGCAGCATTTTTTTTAGAAAAACCTTGGCAGGGAAAGAAAGCTTAAAGGAATGACAGGGTCAAGAGAAGGATTTTTAAGGATGGGAGAGAATTGAATATGTTATAGGCAAAAGGAAGAAACCAATGGATGGAGAAATTAGAGGTTGAGGAGACAGGAGATGACTGAAGAAGTTAGTTCCTAAAAAGAAATAGAAAGAGGTTACTATCAAGTATCACTTCATCCTCTGATGAACATAATTGGTGAGATGGAATATAATGTTGAGAGAATTTGAGTTGTAGAAGTGGGGATATAAATTATCTTAAAATGTCTGGTTTTAATTTTCTTTTTTTTTATTTGCAAAACATATATATGTATGGGTAATTCTTCAACATTAACTCTTACAAAGCTTTCTGTTACAAATTTTCCCCCCTACTCCCCAGCCCTCCCCTAGATGGCAGGATATCCACTACATGTTAATTATGTTAAAATACTTGACAAATCGAATATATGTATACATATTTCCACACTTATCATTGTTGTGCAAGAAAAACCATATCTACAAGAAAGAAAAATCAGATAAAGGAAACACAATGCAAGCAAACTTCAATAGAGAGTGTGAAAATATTATGTTGTGGTCCACATTTCACATCCCTCTCTCTGGGTGTATATGGCTTTCTTCAGTAACAATTGGAAGTGGTTTGAGACATTTCATTGTTGAAGAGAGCCATGTCCATCAGAATTGATCATCATGTAATATTGTTGTTGCCATGTATAATGATCTCCTGCTTCTGCTCATTTCACTCAGCATCAGCTCATGCAAGTCTCTCCAGGCGTCTCTGAAATCGTCCTGCTGGTCATTTCTTACAGAACAATAATATTCCATAATATTCATATACCATAATTTGTTCAGCCATTCTCCAATTGATGAGCATCCATTCAGTTTTCCAGTTTCTAGCCACTACAAAAAGGGCTGCCACAAACATTCTTGCATATGTGGGGCCCTTTCCTTCCTTTATGATTTCTTTGGGATATAAGCCCAATAGAAATGCTGCTGGGTCAAAGGGTATGCACAGTTTGATAACTTTTTGAGCATAGTTCCAAATTGCTCTCCAGAATGGCTGTATCTATTCACAGATCCACCAACAATGCATCAGTGTCCCAGTCTTCCCAAATCCCCTCCAACATTCATCATTAACTTTTCCTTTCATTTTAGCCAATCTGACAGGTGTGTAGTGGTACCTCAGGGTTGTCTTGATTTGCATTTCTCTGATCAATAGTGATTTGGGGCACCTTTTCATATGACTACAAATAGTTTTAATTTCATCCTCTGAAAATTGTCTGTTCATATCCTTTGACCATTTATCGATTGGAGAATGGCTTGAATTTTTATAAATGAGACAATTCTCTATATATTTTAGAGATGAGACCTTTATCAGAACCCTTAAATGTAAAGATGATTTCTCAATTTGATGCTTCCCTCCTAATCTTGACTGCATTGGTTTTGTTTGTACAAAAACTTTTTAACTTAATATAGTCAAAGTTATCTATCTGGTTTTCAATTAAGAGTTCCAGTTCTTCTTTGGACATAAATTTATTCCATCTCCACAAATCTGAGAGGCAAACTATACAACGTTCCTCTAATTTACTTATAATATCACTCTTTATATCCAGATCATGAACCCATTTAGATCTTATCTTGGTATGTGGTGTTAGATGTGGGTCAAGCCCTAATTTCTTCCACACTAGTTTCCAATTTTCCCAGCAGTTTTTGTCAAATAGTAAGTACTTATCCCAGAAGCTGGGGTCTTTGGGTTTATCAAAGACCAAATTGCTATAGTTATTGCCTAGATTGTCCTGATATCCTATCCTATGCCACTGATCGACTACTCTATTTCTTAGCTAGTACCAAATGGTTTTGATGACCGCTGCTTTATGATATAGTTTTAGATCTGGTACAGCAAGGCCACCTTCATCTGCCTTTTTTTTTTTTCATTAATTCCCTTGAAATTCTTGACCTTTTGTTCTTCCAAATGAACTTTGCTACTATTTTTTCTAGATCTGTAAGATAATTTCTTGGGAGTTTGATTGGTATGGCACTAAATAAGTAAATTAGTTTGGGTAGTACTGGCATTTTTATTATATTCGCTCGGCCTACCCATGAGCATTTTATGTTTTTCCAATTGACTAGGTCTGATTTTATTTGTGTGGAGAGGGTTTTGTAATTTAGTTCATATAGTTCCTGACTTTCCCTTGGCAGATAGATTCCCAAACATTTTATACTATCAACAGTTATTTTGAATGGAATTTCTTTTTGTATCTCTTGCTGCTGGACTTTGTTGGTAATATATAAAAATGCTGATGATTTATGTAGATTTATTTTGTATCCTGCAACTTTGCTAAAGTTGTGAATTGTTTCTAGTAATTTTTTAGTTGAGTTTCTAGGGTTCTCTAAGTATACCATCATGTCATCTGCAAAGATCTTTATCTTTAATCTCTTTCTTCTCTTACTGCCAAAGCTAACATTTCTAAGACAATATTAAATAATAATGGTGACAGTGGGCAGCCTTGTTTCACTCCTGATCTTATTGGGAATGGTTCTAGTTTGACTCTATTACATATGATGCTTGCTGATGGTTTTAAGTAGATACTAATCATTTTAAGGAAAAGCCCATTTATTCCTATACTCTCTAGTGTTTTTAATAGGAATGGGTGTTGGATTTTATCAAAGGCTTTTTCTGCATCTATTGAGATAATCATATGGTTTTTGTTAATTTGGTTATTAATATAATTGATTATGCTAATAGTTTTCCTAATATTGAATCAGCCCTGCATTCCTGGTATAACTCCTACTTGGTCATAGTGTATTATCCTGGGGATAACTTTCTGTAATCTCATTGCTAAAATCTTATTTAAAATTTTTGCATCAATATTCATTAGGGAAATTGGTCTATAGTTTTCTTTCTCAGTTTTCTCCCTACCTGGTTTAGCTATCAGCACCATATCTGTGTCATAGAAGGAATTTGGTAGTATACCTTCTTTCCCTATTTTTTCAAATAATTTATATAGCATTGGGATTAATTGTTCTTTGAATGTTTGGTAGAATTCATATGTAAATCCATCTGGCCCTGTAGATTTTTTCTTAGGGAGTTGATTAGTAATTGTTCTATTTCTTTTTCTAAAATGGGGCTATTTAAATAATTTATTTCCTCTTCTGTTAACCTGGGCAACCTATATTTTTGTAGATATTCCTCCATTTAATTTAGATTATCAAATTTATTAGCATAAAGCTGGGCATAGTAACTCTTAATTATTACTCTAATTTCCTCTTCATTGGAGGAAGGTTTTAATTTTCTTGATAAAATTTGAGGAAGCATGGTATAATGAATAGACACCTGAGGAAGATCTCAGTACAACTCTGTGTGATGGGTAGGTCATTCAACATCTCAAAATTACAAAGATGGTACCAATATGCATTTATAAAGGAAGTTTATCAGAGGTAGATGTAATCACAGGAGATGTGACATGGTCATTTGTGCTTAAAGAAATTCACTTTGGCAGCTATGTAAAGGAAGGACTTCAATGGGGAAAGACAAAGACTTAATAGTCTGGTTGAAAGGTGATAAAGGACATACTCAAAAGTGGTTACTATAGGCAGAGAGAAGTCAGATACCAAAAAAAAGTATTGTAAAGATAAAAAAGCAAGATTTAGCAACTGATTGAATATCAGTAGGGGGGAGGGAGAGTGAAGAATCCAGAATATCGCCAAGGTTATAAATCTGGGAGAATGGAAGAGTAAAAGGATTCTGTTGCACCAGAGTTTGCACATAAACAAGGACCCCAGATCTTTTTGACATATACTGTTGTCTCCTCTACTCTGTATCTAATCAGTTGATTTTTAAGCCAATTTTACATATGCCTTCTTTTAAATTACATCTTACTAGATTTGCCCCATTTGAACCTAATTCTGTCCTCAGTTATGTAGATATTCTTCCCAAACATTCAATTAATACAGGATTGCTCTGTGCCAGACACTATGCTAGGTTCTGGAAATTTTCAAAAGTGAGACATTTCCTGACCACAAGGAGCTACTGAGGAATATATTCTGTTATATTCTACTAAAATATAATACTATAATACAGACTATATTCTACTGGGGAATATAATCTATTTACAGAGAAGTGAGTGTATGTATGCACATATGGGTACAGAGGTTGTTTAAAGTATTAGTGCGGTTTTAAGCAATTAAACGTTTTCTGTGTGTGTGTGTGTATGTATGTTCCAGATAAATTATTTTACATGCTATTCCTCCAATGCCTTCAATCCACTCTCAGAATCTACTTCTCAGACTCCTTAACTTCATTCAAGGTTAAAACCAAAGTGCTGCTTCCTATGTGGGGTCTTTTCTAATTTTTTTAGTTGTTTATGCTCTCCTCCCACCAAAATCACTCTGTATCTACTTGGTAGATATTTCATATTTCCTCTCCTATGTACATGTTGTTCCCCTCTTCCTACATTCTAGTGGATTATGGGCTCCTTGAGGGTAGAGGGACTGTTTTATTTTCATGCCCAGCACCAGTTAAGTGAGCTCAGTGAGGGTATCTAGATGTTCTCTTACCATTTCCACATTTATCTTGAGTCTTAAGTCCCCATTTTTTAATTTTTCTAGCAATACAAGTCATCAGGTGGGACATGGCAATCAAAAAAAGCTAATAAAATCTTGGGCTGTCTGTAAAATATATCTTAGATTATAGACATTAAAAGGTGATAGTCCCACTGTACTGTTCAATTTGGAAGTATTGTGTTTAGTCAGTTTAGTCTGCCAATCAACAAGCATTTATTAAGCACTTAAAAAGGACATTAATAAGCTGAAGAATTTCCAGAGACAGACACACAAAAAGGACCTCTAGTCCAGTGGTGTCAAACTCAAATAAAAACAGATGACTTCAACGTTCAGATTAATTTTTAAAAATCACCAATTGACAATATTCTTGTTGTGTTATATTTGCATTTATTTTATTAAACATTTTTCACCAAAATTCAAATCTGGTTGGGGCCACACTTGGCAGGACCCTCCAGGTCAACCATCTTTGCCAATAATTTATGCTGTTATGAGGACAGGTTGAAGGAGCCAGCCTAGAGATCAGACTTAGGTGGGACATGACAGCTGTCTTCAAGAATTTGAATGACTGTTTTGGGGAAGAAGAATGGGGCAATCAAACAATTGTTGGGTGACTATGTGTAGGATGTGTGATACCAGGAATTCTTTTAAGGGGAGGTGAATTGAACCAAATAGCCACTGAAGAAGTCTTTTTTAACTTTGCAATTCAGTGACTTTGAGTCAGAAGCTACAATCTAGGAAAGGATCATGTTTGCTTAGGTGTCAGCTGATTCAGTGAGAGAGGAAGGTACTTGGCCTGGGCCCAGCAACCCTGGGCTCTGTGCTAGAGGCTGCATCTGTGCCCTCTGTTTGCCCTTAACCAGTACAAAACACTAAATTCCAAGTTTATGTCTCAGACAAGTGACTCAGATCTTGGAATTCCAGTTCAAGGAAGCAAATGGGATAATCTTAAAAGCCTACTCACTATTCCCAGGCAGCCATTATCTTGAGAAGGCCCACACAGGAGAAACAAACTCAAAGACCAATTAGTTTCAACCAAAAAAA
>JAJPUD010009955.1:0-68158 GCA_023553655.1 Myrmecobius fasciatus | reverse complement strand
TGATGGATATCCTCTTTGTTTCCAATTCTCTGCAACAATAAAAAAAAACTGCTGTAATTTTTTTTAAACATGTGTCCAATTCTAATTTTTAAAAAATCTCTTTGGGATTTAAGTCTAACACTAGTCAAAGTGGGTCAAAGTATTTTTGGGGATGTAATTCCAAATTGTTTCTCAGAATGGCAGTAGCAAAGTTAAGTGACTTGACCAGAATCACACAGCTAGCTAGTATATGAAGCTGGATTTGAAATCACAAAGATGACTGATTCCTGATTCCTTTGATAGGATCTCTCATGTTCTCTTATTCTCCACTCCCATCCTCCAGTTTCTGATAATGAAATGGACTTTTCCCTTGCCTATGCCAAAAATCTCTAAATACACATTTCAACCTATCCTCTTTCTTCTCCAGCAGATTGTCCCCTCAACCAGGCCCTCCTTAATCTTCAAGCTCTTCTTAGCTATTAGGTTCCTTATTGCCTTCAAACATATGCAAGTTTCCTTGTTTTTGCAAAAACTTTATTAAACCCTAGCACCCTTTCAAATGATGTTTCTCTTCTTTTTCTCAAGTAAATTCCTAGAAAAAGGCTGTAGACTCTCGTGGCCTTTACTTACTCTCCTCTTGTTTCTTTATTCTTTAAAATTGTGCTTTCACCCTCATCATTCAGCTGTAATATTTCTCTCCAAAGTTACCAATCAATTAATTAGGAACTCTATCAATGGTCAAATCTGAATGTCTTCTCTTGATTCTTACCTAGTTTTTTCTCCTTCAATGTTTTTAGTACTTGTTTTAAGTGAATTTACTGTAATCACTTCTTAAGGACTAAATATGTAGACCCAGTTTTGAAAGCTGCTTTAAGTTTTTGTTATCAGGAAGAGGAATACTATAGAGAAGCACATATTGACTAAACAAAGACATCAGATTACTCAGTAAGTTTATCTCATGAGAGTGAAGCAATCATTAGAAGTCACTTTAAGTAACCCAGACTCTAGATTTCCTGATTTCTTGTTTTGTTTTGGGTTTCTTTTAAAGATAAAAAAGCTATGCTGGTTGATTTAAGTTTTTGTTTATTCTCAATCTCCAAAACTCTCAGTTTTTTATTTTGTTCTATTTTGTTTTGATAGCATCTTAAAATTTCCTAGGGAAGATGTGGAAAGAAGACCTATAAGTTTTACTGGCTTCTTCAGATATAATACTTTCTATGGCCATGTATTTTCTAACTTAGATTTTAAAAAAAGATTCAGATGGCATGAACTAATAATTATTGTTGTTTAGTCACTGCCAGTTGTTTTTGTCTCTTTGTGACCTCTTTTGGGATTTTCTTGGCAAAGATACTAGAATGGATTGTTGCCATTTTAGCTGTAGCTCATTTTATAGATGAGGAAACTGAGGCAATCAGGGTTAAGTGATTTGCCCAGGATCCCACAACTTGAGTGTCTGAGGATGAAGTTGAATTCAGGAAAACGATTCTTCCTCCTTTTTCAGGCCTGATACTCTATCCATTGAACCACCTCACTGGTCCAAACTAATAATAGTTACATTTAATTTTGTCTTAGTCAATAAGTGCTGCATTTTCAGCATTGCAGGATTTCAACACCCATCTGCTCCCTGTTTCCAGACTGCTTCTTTCCCTACCCTCTCTATATCACAGCCATTTTTCTTAGTTTTGATTAATAAAATCCCTATGGGTTTTTTTTTCTTTATAACACAATGCTTGTCATGTAAGTAGGTAATTAATAAATTTGCTTGCTGATTAAGTGATTGACGGGGAAGTTGGATGTGTCATTCCCAAGCATGCCATAATATCCCAACAGTTGTAAAAATGTTCATCCTGTACTTCCTAAATTTCTAGAAAAACCACAACTTCTAGCTTAAAGACATTGGTGAAACTATCAATACAACTCTATAAAATTTCCAACAATCCACATATCTATTTCTCTTTGATGAGTCAACAAGCATTTATCATGTGCTTATTTGCTGGGCATCATGTTAAGTGACAAGAGATACAAACAAAGGTAAATCGAAATCAAGAACCATAAAGCAAAACCAAAGCTAAAAATCTCACCCCTGCTTTCATTTTCGTTGGTTAGAGTGTGTATATATTTCCAGGTACACATGAGAAATACAGAAAAGGTATAAGAATAATCAGAAAAGGGAAGGCACTAGTGGCCAGAGGGACTAAGGAAATCTTACAATATCTGTAGTAGAGATAGAGACCAGAGGGGAAGGAAATCATCACAGCAGAAGTGGGAAATAAGTTCTGCTAGATATATTGAACCACAAAATAAATAAAAAAGTAAGGAGGTAAACAGAATTTTAGAAAAGTTAGGCAAGATAGATCTTTGGAGAAAATTGGATGCAGATAGTTTTTTCTCAGCAGTTCATGGAATTTATACAAAAATTGACCATGTATTAGGGCATAAAAACCTCAAAATCAAATGCAGAAAGGCAGAAATAGGGAAGGCTTTTTTTTTTCAGATGATGCAATAAAAATCACATGCAATAAAAGGCTATGAGAAAATAGACCAAAAATTAATTGGAAACTAAATAATTTAATCCTAAAGAATGAATGGATGAAACAACAAATCATAGACACAACCAGTAACTTCATGCAAGAGAATGACAGTAATGAGACAGCATACCAAAATTTGCTGGATGCAGCCAAAGTGGTTATTAGGGGAAATTTTATATCTCTAGATGCTTACTTGCATAAAATAGAGAAAGAGAAGATCAATGAACTGGGCTTACAATTTAAAAAGCTAAAAAAAGAACAAATTAAAAACCCTCAATTAAATACCAAATTTGAAATTCTAAAAATAAAAGGGAAGATTAATAAAATTGAAAGTAAGAAAACTATTGAATTAATAAATAAAGCCGAGTTGGTTTTATAAAAAACCCAACAAAATAGATAAACCTTTAATTTGATAATTTGATTAGAAAAAGAAAAGAGGGGAAATAAGTTCTGTCATTGGTTTAACTTATTCCATTTCCTGAAAGAAATTATTGGTTAATATATGAGCCTCCTATCCTTTGAGAGATCATATCTGGAAAAATGTGACAAATCTCTTAGGATTTGTGGCATTTTCCTTGGAAGAGATTCAAAAGGACTTAGTCCCAAGAGAGTCTAGTGAAGTCCTAAGCCAGGTAAATGGAAAAAGTCACACTTCATAATATTATGGGGTTTCACGTCCCAGGTTTCAAGGACTTGGCCATTGGATTCTGTCCAAGGGCAAGGGAGTCCTCGAGTCTCGGTTATTCAAAATCTAAGCCTCCTTTCATGAGTATACATCTGTTGTTCAGAATTGCCTTTCAAACAACATTACACAAGAAGAAAGAAAAAAGGAGGCTGATTGAGGCCAAGAAACTCAAAGGAGAAATAACCAAGTATTCCAAAAAATGAAGGACAAATTTATGAAATACTTCCAGGTTCTATGAAGAAACAAGTATAGGGAAACATGGCATCAAAGAACTGGAGCATCGTGTTATGTATAAATGATAATGGACATGATGATGTGTTTGCTTCCATGATAAACATTTCATCATGCTACTTAACTAAGTTGAATCTGTGACTAGTTGGCACACTGGTTTTCACTGGTACTTTGGTCAATCATAAATGTATCTTTGGCATATAAGAAGTTCTATGAATGTCTTTGCCAATTTTCAACCAAGAGAGGAGAGAAAGTGAAAAGAATGATGAAAGTTGGTGTATATGAATAAGTGTGTATGTATGTTTATATATGTGTCTCATATGTACATAAAATACCTAACACACAGCATTCATATGTAATAACTTGCATACATATGGGATGATAAAGAATTGGAAGAAGCTTTTAGAGTATAAACAATAGCATACACAGTGGATGATGAGGCCTGGATCTGCCATTAATAGGGGCTTAATGCCTTTCATTTATTATAACAATGTATGATTTTGACATGGTGCAGTGGATAGGGCACCAGGACTGGAATCAAGAGTCCAAATCTGATGTTACTACTGAGGTGATCCTGAGGAAGTCACTTAACCCTGTTTGCCTCAGTTTCCTTATCTGTAAAATGATATGGAGAAGGAAATTTAGTATATTTGCCAAGAAAAACTCAAATGGGGTCATAGGGTCATGACTTACAAAATGTGATTTACAAAACAAACTATCATATTTAATCCTCACAACAATTAACTTGAGGCAAATCATTCAACTTTTTCAGACCTAAATTACCTTATTTGTAAGATGAAGGGGAACTAGAGTAGGTAATATCTGATCTTTTCCATAGTTCTAGTATTATACAATTTATATAAATTTATACAATACATACTTGTTTATTGTGTAATATATGAACATAATGCATGTATTCTATAGATTACTTATATATAAGCTTGTTTATATATGTTTGTACATATATACATATATGTATAAATATATACATATATACCTGCCCAATCTATATCTGATTTAATTCAACAATAAGAAATGACATTTACATAGGTTGCAAAGGACTTTTAATTCTTTTTAAAAAAAATTTTATCTGGTGAAGTAGAAGTGAAAATATTATCGTCTTTTTACAAATAAGGAAACTGAGTCCCAAAGAGGTTAAATGAACTGGACAATGGTCACTTAGTAAGTAGCAGATCTGGGATTGAAACCCAGGTTTCCCCTGACTCCAACTTCTGGACTCTTTCAATGGCCTCTCTAAAATCACAAGAGGCATTTATTTAGTGCTTTAAGGCTTTGAAATTCATCAACTGACATTATATCATTTGATAACAATAACTTATAAAATGCCTCCTTTATACAAGGTACTGCCAGTAGTCAGGGATATAAAGATAGAGGATCATTACAATGTGGAGGATCTAATGAGGAAAAACAGGGAAGCAAGTAACTGTGACACAAGGGAAGCAGAATGAAGTATAAAGGAGAGGAACAAGCAAAATTCTCTGGCAAAACTGAAGCAGAGAGCACATTCACCTGGCATGTGGAGAGTGGCGCAGGGGTCAGCCGAGGGGGTAGAAGAAAACTCAGAGATCATTTAGTCCAATTGCTCATTTTCCAGATAAGAACCTTGAAGTTCGAATAGGTTAAGAGGTCTATCTGTTCAGAAGGATACAGGTAATAGTAACCACTGAGTTGAACCTTAGAAAAAGGAAGATTTCAGCAGACAGAGAAATGGGAGGTTCTGAATAAATAAATATAGATGGGAGAGGGAAGAACAAGATCAGCTAACTGAAAGAGGTCCAGGTTTACTGGAACATAAGATTGTATGAAAGGTAGTAGTGTGAAATAAAGCAGACTGCTCGTGAGATGTCTCAATTATCTTAGAGACAAAAGGGAGTCCATGGAAGTTTTTTTAATCTGGAAAATGATAGTCATATTTATTTATTAGGAAGATGATTCTGGCAGCTATATGAAGGATGGATTAGAGAGGGAAGAGAATATTTAGGAAGGCAGGAGGGATGAAGGTGTAATTTAGAGTGATGGCAATGTGAGTGGAGAGAAGAGGACAAATGTAAGAGAGCTTGCAGAGATAGAAGAGAGATATATTTTATAATTTTATATTATTTTTTTAAAAGTAGGAACAATTACTGGGTGTCTTATGATAATGATACATTTGGTTTGTCGATATTGAGGTTGATATGTCACTAAGACAGGCAGGTGAAGATAACTACATAAATATCCACACATCTGCATGTACATACATGCACATTAGTTATTCCTTTATTTTCTCTCCTCCAATCTAATTAGTACATATACAGTACATATGGAGGAGGGATGAGAAGGGTGAGTATGTGAAAGAGAAAGAAGCCTACTTCCTCTCTGTCTCATTTCCTTCTAATGGCTACAAAGTAAGATAAATAAAGGCTCTGGATAATCATTACAAGGTAGTAGTTGGGTCCTGTTTCCTGCAGTTTGGGACCTACACTGCTTATGAGCAACCTTTTCCAATGAAATCTCCAACCAGTGATTCAAGGGTACCTCTCACCTATTGCCATATCACTTACTGGATTTTCATAATGCCACTTAATATTGGGGAGGGTACCCAGGAACAACTTAGCTTATTTGCCAAGATCAACCCACCTGAGATTGATACCTCTATACTGAAACAAACACAACTAAAAAATGAAACTCACAATTGTATAATTTCAAATTCTAAAGGTAAAAAATACCAACAATAGAGAATTACACCAAACAATGTATCTATTTGGATCCAAAGAAATAAAAGTTAACTGTTCTAAAGAGGCAACAGACTGTTATGAGCACCAGCTAGTAAAACATCTTTGTCTCTGACCTTGGAGAGATGAATAACTCACTCAAATTGTATCTTCACTTCATCATTTGACTTAATCCATCCCATATTATCTCTTTGTTCTAGAGTACTGCCATTATAAGAATATGACCAATAATGAAAATCAAGAGGTAATGCATCCATTGTTAACATTTTAGTGAATAAAAAAATTATTTGAAATGTCAAGTTTAATAAAATATATATAGATATATCCATGAGACAAAAACTGCATTTGATCAGCAATAGAATCATTTAAGTTTTAGTTTGTTTTTGTTTTTTTTTTTTTACCTTGGTCTTTTCCCCAACAAT
Organism: Myrmecobius fasciatus; assembly: GCA_023553655.1. Taxonomy (NCBI): domain Eukaryota; kingdom Metazoa; phylum Chordata; class Mammalia; order Dasyuromorphia; family Myrmecobiidae; genus Myrmecobius; species Myrmecobius fasciatus. The sequence continues at coordinate 61,581 of JAJPUD010009955.1, read as the reverse complement.
ATTCTTTTCAAGCTCTGCTATCTTTCTATTTAGATGATCCAATATCTCCTTTTCTTTCATAAGTTCAGCAGTTTCTGCTTTCTGTTCACCATCCAGAAGGGCACATTCCATATCCCCCTAACAACACAAAATATTTTCCAGAGTTACTTTCAAAGTATAAGACCATAGACCTAGAATTGGCAAGAGCCTCAGATGTTATCTATTTCAACACTCATTTTACAGGATAAGAAAACGAAGATGCAGGTAGGGATCTCTTGCCCAAAGTCATATTAGTGGTAAGCATTAGATATGAATCCAGATTCTCACCTCCAGAGTCAATGCTTTTTTATCTGCCGATTGTAAGGGTATTTACAACACCAAACCACTAAGAAAATCTTGATTGAGACAGCTTGTTGTCTCAGCTATATAGTCAACTATGTGGAAGTCTTGAGATCTGAACATAGTTTTTTATGGGAAGCTATTTTTCTTCTTCTTTTAACCTTACTTTATACTTCTTCTGCCTACTCTTTGGAACAGTGGGCCTCAAACTTTTCATTTTAGGGCTCTATTACATTCTTTAAAATTATTGAATACCACAAAGACCATTTCTTTATAAGTGTTATATCTATCAATATTTATTATATTAGAAATTTTAAAGTGGTAAAATTTAAAAATATTAATTCATCTAAACAATAATAATAAATCTATTATATATTAACATAAACAGCATTTTTAACAAAAAATAATCTTGTTTTCAAAAAAAACAGTAAGAAGTGATTTGTTTGATATATTTTTCGGAAATGTCTTTAATATTTGGCTTTTGCATTCAATCCCTCGTGATAAGTTATTTTAGTCAGTCTATCAAGAAAATTCAGCTTTACACAGCTATATAATTGTAAAAAAAGAAGACTTTTAATAGGAAAAAAACCACAATTTAAGATTATTATGAAAATAATTTTGATCTTGGGATCTCCTACAAGGGACTCAGGAATATCCAGGGATTTGATAGCCATACTTTGAGAACAGCTGATCTGATCTTGCCAAGATCAACTCACCTGAGATTGATGCCTCTATACTAAAATAAACATGTCTTTAAAACAGACAAAATTGAAAGATTTTTCAATCTTTCAATTAGAAGTTACTCATAGAATATTATATCAATTTCTTGTATCTAGGCTGAGCACCAGCTAATTTGGGAGCAGTTGTATATATCTTGGCTCTCTTTGCTAAAGTCAAAGTGAAGATTGCACATAGTCAGGAGTGAAAGTATAGGATTCCAAGCAATGACAAATGTAGGAATGATTTTAGAGCTTGCCAGCAAAAACAAGTAAAAGTAAAAAGACAAGTAAGTAACTTCCTTATTCCCTTAGAAGTTACATGTATAATTTATTAAGGAAAACTAAAATAAAAATGGGTATTTTAGCTAATGGACCCCATAGGGTAATCTTATGTTATACAAAAGCAAGTTATTGTATAAAAGGTATTTAAAAAATAAAAGCTTGACATCTTTGCCTCAGTCTGATTCACTAAGACATCTGCACTCCTTTTCTGAACTTAGTAAAGGCTCAATAAATGTGTACTGATGATAGTAATTGGGCTGATGTCCTCATTCAGACATCATAATTTCACCATAATAAACAACAGCAAAATTTTAACCATCCCCCTCACTCCCCAGAAAAAGAAAATAAAAAAAAAGAAAGAAAAAGAAAGGGAGAAAAGTGAGGAAGGGAGGAAGAAGAGAGGAAGGGAGGAAGGGAGGAAGAAGGGAGGAAGGGAGGAAGGGAGGAAGGGAGGAAGGGAGGAAGAAGGGAGGAAGGGAGGAAGGGAGGGAGGAAGGAAGGGAGGAAGGGAGGGAGGAAGGGAGGGAGGAAGATTAGTAGAGGAAGAGAAATTAGTTCATCTCCCTCCTACCTCTCTGGAGGATTCATCCATCTGATCAGTGAGGTCTTTAATTTTTTGTTCAAGTTCCTCAAGGTTATTTAGTATTACCATTCGGGCTTCTTCCATATGAGCCAACTCCTGATTCTTCTGCTCATCATTTCCACTTTCAGGTGTCTGTAGTTAATTCACACAGAAAGAAACTAGTTAAAACTCAATGCAACGAGTCCCCTATTAATAAGAGCTGTGTTTCAAAAGTTCATTTGTAAAGCAGTTCAGGAATGAAAACACATTTTTTCCATAATGTTATCAATTGGGGTAAGGCTCCCAATTAACCCACCAAAGTCTATTTAGAGTCACAGAATGTTAAGATTGTATCTCAGAGGCTGCCTGATGTAATCTCTTCATTTTGCAGATGAGGAGACCAAGGCCTAGGTATGTTAAGTGACAGCTAATTGAAAGTCCAGAGCTAATATCCTGATTTCTCAACTCTCATCCCAAAGTTCTTTAGATCAGCAAGACACCCCTTGCAGCTTCAGAATTCCAGGTTAATACAAGTGAAAAAGCTCGTATTTAGTGCTATTCTATTAGGCTCTGTTAGCTAGGGCCATCACTGTCATCATCATCATCATTTAAATAACTGCAAAATTGTAAGGTGTGTAACATAGGTTAATACAGTTGTCTTCATGAATAAAATGTTTCCTTTTTCCCTCTGAAGGTGAACTAGAAGAACTGATCTCAGAACTCTTGATAGCAAAAGCCATTATTAATAATTTTTTAAAGTATTCAATGATTTTTTTCCTATTAGACCATATTTTGATGAAACCTATGAATTCATTTGTATAAAGAGACCTCAATAAAGAACTGCCCTTGACCAAAGTAGACCTATAATTATTCTGCAACTTAAAGCCTCAGGGGTTATGAGAGGCTGAATGATTTGTCTTCTAACACAACCACAATGAAGGAGAACTATGATCTGAACTTAGCTTTTCCTGACTTAGAGATCAGCTTTTTATCTACTTTGGCATCTTGCCTTTCCTGGAATCTTTATTGTTCTAGAACTGAAATATTTGTTATTCTCCCAATTTAACACCCAATAAAAATAGTAAAATGAGAATCTTGATGAAAGTAACAATATATTTTCCCTCTCTAGTATCAATCAATCAATAAACAATTATTAAGCTCCTATTATGTGTCAGGCACTTTGCTAAGTGCTTTTGTTAAAGATGCAAAAGACAGTCCCTGGCTTCAAGGAGCTTACAGTCTAATGGGGAGACAATATGCAAACAAATATATACAGAACAAGCTATATTCAGGATAAATAGGAAATAATTAATTAGAATTAAGAGAGGTCAAGAAGAACCCCCTGTAGAAGGTGGGGTTTAAAGGAAGCAAGAGAGGTCAGTAAGTCGAAATATGTTTAGAATTGTACATGTTTAACCTATATTGGATTGCTTGCTGTGTATGGGAGTTGGGGGAAAGGGAAGGAGAAAAATTTGGAATATAAGGTTTTGCAAGGGTGAATGTTGAAAACTATCTTTACATGTACTTTGAAAATTAAAAGCTATTATTAAAAATTTTACAAAAAGGAAGGAAAAAAAAAAAAGGAAGAGTACATGTTCAGAAGGTGAAAACACTAGGAAAGGTAGGAACAAGCTAAGTAATGCAGGACTTTGAATGCCCAACACAGCATTTTGTATAAATTAACATTAGTAGAAAGCCACTGGTGCTTATTGAGTAGGTGGTTGACATGCTTTAGACCTGAGTTTTAGGAAAATCATTTTCTTGGTCCTCTTCTCCTTATTCTTTTCTTTCTTTTCTTTTTTTGATATAGTACATAATGCATAGGAATTTGTTTTGCATATGCAAACTGAGCCAGGAATGTATGCAAAATATTGTATCTATGGGAAAATGGGAAAGAAAGGAATGCATGACCCAGGGAAAATCAGTGCCCCTACAGCTGCACCAGCTGCTTGCCACCCTCTAAGAAGGAACACAGCGCTGCTAGAAACATCCTTACCACAGCTGTGGAGTCCAATGGCCTCCCAGCAAGAAGGGAACACAGTGGGTTTGGCTTGGGAAATGTTTCTCCCTTCCTGAAATTCCATGGGGAGTCCATTCTTGCTGCTAACATGACACAGATCAGTAATTTATCTAACAGTTTACATTTATACGACCAATTAGAATTTATTTATTGCAAAAGACTTTCTTGACAATCTTGTGTATATAGTGTAGGTATTACTATCCCCTACATTTTTTTAATTGGACCTATTTGGGGACCTGGTAACTACTACCACTACCGCCACTAACGTGGCAACTTTTGGGTCTTAGAGAGCTGCTGAGGCCATTTACACTTTAACTTGTTTAAGGTCCATAGTCAATAAGAATCATGTTGGCATTTGCACCTAGGCCTACCTGACTCAGGACAGTTCTCTAACCATTATGACAAGTTGACTCTATTGCTTTTTACAAGTAGAACAGGGAAACTGACTAAAGAAGGCCTAGTTTTTCAACAAAGATATGTCTGAAGTATGGCTAAAATGAATAGGATATTCCCGTAGTCATAGTACAAGGCAGGTCCTGGATGGATAGCATCCCACTAATATATTAATATACAAAAAATTCTCGCTCCAGGTAATATCAAAAATTCCACCAGATATAGAAATTGAGGCCCAGGATGGTAAGCTAACTTGTCTAAGGTTATGTAACCAGAAACTGCTCAAGTAAGTTAAGATCTTCCAGTACATGTCCACTGGCCCCACACCATATTAAGTTTTCCTAATGCAAGGAATACCTAAGTGTGTGTGTGTGTGTGTGTGTGTGTGAGTGTGTGTGTGTGTGTGTGTGTGTGTGTGTGTGTGTGTGTGTGTAAATTCTTTTTCTACTCTTATTTTTCTTTCACTATTCCTAGGGAAAAATTTTTATGTCAAAAATTCAAGTACTGTACTATGCTTAAATTTTAATCTTAATATATTAAATCACAGATAGTCTATTAAGACTATAAGTTCCAGGAGCAGCTAGGTGGTGCAGTGGATAGAGCACTAGCCCTGAAGTCATGAGGACCTGAGTTCAAATCAGATTTCAGACACTTAACATTCCCTAGCTGTGTGACCCTGGGCAAGTCACTTAACCTCAATTGCCTCAAAAAAAAAAAAACAAAAAACAAAAAACTCTAAGTTCCATAAAGCCAGGGCCTGTATCTTTTTTAAATTTTGCATTTCTTTCAATACTTATGCTTATATAGAGTAGAAGGATATTGCTGTAATAATTGACAATGCTAGAAGGAGAAACATATTTCCTGGTAACTAAACCATTGTTATGAAAAACAAAATCCTCAAACATTGGATAAATCTTAATTCAGGATATCCTCCAAAGTTTTCTTTGTAAAGGCAGTGTCATTAGTGAAATGGCTAACATGTATTCCATGTATTTCCTACCCATTCTCAGGTTAGACTATTAGTCTTTTTAAATATGAACTCCTGACTATATAATTTTAATAATTTAATAACAATGTAAGCTCTACTTTTTAAAATATAGTCTAATAAGGGGATATAGTTTTACACTTCAAAGACCAAAGATCAAGAAGGGGTAGTTTGTCACAGTAATTAATTCTCAGAATGCAGTATGACAAAAGTTTGGTATGCAAGATATCCCCCTCCACACACACACACACACACACACACACACACACACAATATACATTGAAAGAGAAGCTGAATACATATTACTTGATTTTGCCTGAGATGCCCTATCTTTCCTAATTCCTTTTTTTATATTTCATTCAAATCATTAGAAATAAAATAAAATAAAATTAGCTTCTGCTTCAATTTCCTTATCTGTAAAATGAGGATAATTATGGCACCTAATTCTTAGGGTTATTGTGAGGATCAAATGAGATAATCCTTGTGAAGCACTCTGCAAACCTTCAAGTACTATGTAAATGATAGTTATTATTATTATAACTGAATATAAAACTAGCACGACGACAACAACAAGAATTAAAAAATCTCACAGCTTTGCTCTCCAGTTGTCTCTTTTATTGCTATTTGAAATTCATTCCCTTAACAATGAATGGCATTCCTAAATCACTGACAAGTAATCCTAGCAGGAAGGCATCATTTAGTCCAGTATCCTGTTTGGTTAATGCTGATATTACATCTTAGATTTCAACTTCCAATGTGGATTAAAAATAGAATCTCTCACTTGTGGAAATAAAATATTTCACATGCTTGCAAGCAACCTGTAATGTGACTAATTCTCCAGGTAGGTAACTTTAAGGAGTCAATGGCAGGGTAGAAGGTAAGGGTTGTGGGGGCAAAATGTTTGGAATCTGAAAGCAATATACAAAATTTCATGTAATCGATTATTAAAATGATCAAGTTTAACAAGTGGGTCAAAAGATATAAATTCTATAAAAATGAACATTTTCCCCCTAAAAGTAATTTCCAAAGCAAAATAAATTCTTTAAGGAGCAAGGCTATTCATTGGACTATCATTTAAAATCACATATTATTATTGTAAAAGAATATTTTTTAAAATTATCTGTAAAAGGGGATTATTTATCAATGAACTTGTGTAGTAAATCTAAGATTTTAAATGACATTTTATATTAACCAGAAAAACAATATACAGAATGACAACAATGTAAATAGAAAGAATTATAAAAAATTGAGACTGAATGTCGTGAGATCCAAATGATTAAGTTTGGCCCCAAAGATGAAACACGAGAAGGAAGCCAAAGTCTTGCAACACTACCTCCTTTCATCCTTCTTTAAAGAAGTGAGAGACTAAGTTTATGAAACATTATATAACATTATATATGAAATGTTTCAGTGAGATTTTTTTCAATATGTTGGTTTTGTTTAATTATTTCCTCTCATCTTTCAGATGGGAGGAGGCTTTCAGAAGGACATATTGCAAAATGAAAATGTAAAAACAAAAGAATCTTTTCTACGTAGAAAAAAAGATCCAAATTTGAAGTCATTGTACCCAAATTTAAATCTTATCTTTGGTATCTAATTATCTGTGTTGCCTTGGACAAAAGACTTAATCTCTAAACCTAAATTTCTTCACATGTAAAGTGAGAAGGTTATTCTAGGTGTACTTGAATATCCCTTCAACTCCTCAATGTATGAGTGTTATATATAGTTTTTATATCATGTTTTAAAGCTACTAAATATTTTATATGCATTATCTCATTTAGTCATTCCTTTTATTGGAAGAATTGAAGGTAAGAAGGCATCTCTTCCTACCAATGGAAGAAAGGAAGCTTTCAATATGACTGAAAGAAATGAATGAAAATAAGATGGTATTTCCATAGGCAGGCAATATCAGATGATGTCTGTAATAGATGGAATGCCACTAATACATATAAAGAGATAATTTAATTATCATACAGATAATAAATGGATCTCTGTTATTTCTGTATTTCACAATATGTTCCATCTTAGGAGCAGTTTGATCTTTACAGAAAAGTACTAATTTCAATTCTTTCCACGTAACCGCCCTTTTTAGAATTTTTTTTTTTTAAGAAATTCCTTTAGCCACAAATGGAGTCTTTCCATGGAAGAAAACTTTCTCAAAGAGAAGTTGAATCTCAGTTTCTACATGTTCTTTAGCTTAAGAAAGCAGAGTCAAAGAGGGTCAATTACTAAATAATCAAATTTCCCAAGGACATTTGTATTTTCAAAATTTTGGCTCAAATTCTCTATATGGTCAAAGCAGCTTAATTTTTTTTTCTTTCCATAAACCCCAAAGGCTATTATTAATAAGCCATGCATTTTATAAAGCAAGCATTAGAACATTTTTAAAAATACTTAACAAGGAACAAACTATTCCCAAGGCTAAGCAAGTCAGCTCAGTTCAGTTTTTGTTTTTCCCAAGAGTCTACTACCCTCAGGTGACTTCTCTTTCAAACTAACACATAGCCAAGAGATTTTTTAATAAAGGCAACAAAGAGCAGAATGGTCTGCAGATCAACTTGTGATCTGTCTCAGTGAGTGACACCAGACTTTCTGAATTCTTTCCTATTTCATTTTCCAAAAAAAGGCACTTTGGTATAAAGAGACATTGCTGTAAACTACACCCATAACATTCCAAATAAGAAAATTACTTTAATGAGAGACATCTGCTAGATCTTATTCAGCTGATATTATCAGTATTCTCAACTGAACTTTATCCAGAAAGGAACCTATTTATAAAGATATTTCCCAGAAAAAATATAGAAATGATCATTTGGCCAGATGACACTGAATGTTTAACCATCTTTTTCAGTGTGGTTTATTTGTACATTCTTTCAAATTCTCTGATACATTAGTGGAGGTGGAGTGTGGGGTGAGAGTCAAAATATTGCAGATTCTCCTTCAGCTATCATCACTGGGTAGTCTCTCCTTTGAAATTCAAAGAATCCAATTTAGCTCTAGTGGGTTGTGATCAACTGACCTCTAGGTCATTCACTCTCCTTTCTTAAGGGCTTCAGTCTCTAACTCTTACTCTTCACTCAAATTCCTGTGTTTGTAGTGGAGGATTTTAACATAAAAGTGGTTGTTCCCTGAAACACCCGAAAGTCCAAATTCCTCAATCAATTCAACTGCTATGGCTGCTCATACATTTCACCTCAGATACACACAGGCAACATTACTCTCTTGATCATACACCAGTGTTCCATTTCTAAGATTAAAATCTCTGAAATTTCTTTATCTAATTATAACTTAGTATTCTATCTCTCTTTGTGCTTTATTTCTCCTAAATCTATCCACACTTACAAGTCCTAAATTTCTCCACTGAAGTTATTTTTAAACTTTTTTTCTCTTCACAACCTTAACCCCTTAATTAACCAATTAAACTTTACACTATCCTCAACTCTCCAATTCCTTGGCTCAGTGGCCTATCATCAGCCATTCCTTACTGAATTCCAAACTTGAATTACTTGCATTACTCTCACTGTTCATCTCCTCTGCTGTTATTCAGTCCTAAAAAGACCTGAACTAAGTTAAGAAACCATGTGGACCAGGGCTCCTTTCACATAGCCTATTACACTAGTCTCTTAGTTGTTGCCCCTGCCTCAAGCTTCTGCTCACTCCAATCTAAGTTTCCTAAAAGAATGTTCCTAAGGCTTAGTACTGTTATTCCCCTACTCAATAAACTTTAGTTACTCCCTATTGCCATTAGGATAAACTATAACCTCCTGTATGTCACATAAATGCTCACAACCTGTCTCCAATCTATTTTTCCTGCTTTATTACACATTGCTCCCATTCAGACTCATATGGTCCAATCAAATTAGGCTTCTTACTACTCTTCATTTATAACTTTCCATCTCCAATCTCCATGCCTCTGTATTGGTTACCCATTATTCTAGAAAGACATTTCCTCTTTCTCCCCGCCTTCCGAGGGAGTCCTACTTCCTTAACATTTCAACTAAAGTGCCATCTTTTCCAGAAAGCCTTTCATCAACCCTGTCACCCTTGCTATTAATGCCTTTCCTAAGTTATCTGGTATCTATTTTGTACATATACACATATGTATATATTATCCCTTTTGAAAGGCAATGACTTTTTCAAGAAGGTGCCTGTCATATAATCAGGGCTTAGAAATGTTTGTTGATTGATCACTAACAATAACTGCTTCAAAGATTTGTTTTATTACATAAAGAAAATCTCATTAGAATTGTGTAACTGGATTTCAAAAAATAAATCTAGGGCATTTTCAATTAAGAAAGAACTATAAAAATTATATGGTGAACTTCAAATGAAAATTTCAGTAGAGAAGGTACCACAGCCTATGTGACAGGTAATGAGAGAAGTGGCAATTTCTATTCCTTATTCATCTTGGTGATTACATTTCCAGTAGATCCAAATATTATCCTTTTGCAGCTGACTCCCAAATCTACATATCTCATTCTCATCTTTCTCCTGAGTATCAGTTCATATCTCCAACTGTCTGCTTAACATCTTCCTCTTGATGTTATATTGTTATCTCAAATTCAACATGTTCAAAGCAGAATTAATTGCCTTTCTCCCTAAATCCATCTTCTTTTCCTAACTTTTGTATTTCTGGGGAGGAAAGCACTTTTTTTTTCCAATAGTATAGGTTGAAACAGCTTCAATTTTCATTCTTTCTTGCTTTCTATAGCCAATCAGTTGCCAAGTCTTTGGGGTGTAGGGTGTGTGGGCAGGGAAGACTAGTACCTCTGGTGTGAAGGCTGCCAAGCCCTTTCCAAGGAGGCTTTCCATTTTTGGTGTCCACCTAATCTACGTGACTTCTCTGTGGCTTCAAGAAGCTGTAGCATGCACAGCAGTCACATCCCATAAACTATTTCAGCAGATGAGCTAAACCAGGTTGAGGGTTACAAAAGGGTCTCAAATGCTACAGTGAGTTTGGGAGTGTCTACCCTAGACATGTAAAGACTTGCCCTGGTAGAATAGGCAGATGAGAACAATTTGTTCCAATGGTCATGAAGGCAGGTGAAGCAGGTGTTTGGAGCATTTAGAGTTTGATTAGACACCAAGGTCATCCACTGAATCTTGAGTCATCTTGACTCTGTCCTGCTACTGAACAGTGGTGGCTTTAAAGAAAGAGTAAGGCTGATAACTGTGCAACTCTGCTCACTTAAATCCCATTTACTCACTAATCAAAAGACATCACCATACCAATCCCATTTTCACAACAGCTCCTACATCTGTCCTCTTCCCTGTACTCACAAAGATCCTCACTTGGACCTTCTCTGTCCCTTTTCTGGACTACTGCAATAACTTCATAACTGTTCACTCTATCTCCAAGCTCTCCCCTTTATAATCTATTCTCTATATAACTGAGCTATGTCATTCCTATGCATAAGTTTTCCTATTGCTCCAAGGATACAACACAAAACCCTTTGTTTGGCATTTAAAATCATCCCCAATCTGATTCTGATCGTTCTGGACTGATTATATATTAGTTTCCTCTATGCATATTATTATTTTCCATACACAATATTCTATCTCCTTCCTCTGCCTTTATACCCACCGTTTGTCCATGCATGGAATACCTTTTCAGCTCCACATCTTGGAGGCCCTAATTTGGCTTAGCTTAACTCAAGAGCCACTTCCTACAAGAAGCCATTAGTGCTCTCCTCACACTCATGACAAAATTGTTTTATATTTATTTTGAATAATTTTGAACTTACTTATCTGTATACATGTTCTTTCCCTTACCAAAAATTCCCATAGAGTTTCAATTTCACTTAAGAAATTCCCAGCATGCTATATATTAACCCAGATAGAATACCCACTGAAGTTGGTTGAATCCTCATATTTCACTAAAAAAAAAAAAAAAAAACCTTAAAAATTAAAATCATGAAGTCCAAAAGAGTCTAACTTAATGTAAGTGGCATTAAAATAATGTGTTTTACCTTTGGTACGATACTTAGATAGGTAGACTCACTGGAAGCCTTCAGTAAGAGAGAGGAAGGTAATGGGGGAGTCTTGGTGTGGTCACTGAAGGATTCGTCACTTCTGAAATTCCTTGTGGAAGGTAAGCTGGCAGCATTCTGACTGAGGCTACTGAACCCTGACAACTCTGAATCAGTAATGGAGCCTTTCCGATGGCACCTGTATCTTGTTTCTGGAGGTAACAGGGCCTCCTCAAACACAGATTCCTCATCAGAAAGCTGCAACTTCTCAAGCTCTTTGTTAATCTTCTGCACATCAGCAACAGTGGTCATAGCAATCGAACTATTGTCAGGCTTAGTATATTCTGCACATAGGTTAAGTATAGTCTCCAGACGCTGTCTCTCCTAGTGTAGAAAGAGAGTAAAAAGAGAGATCAGTAAGTCTATCCAAGATAAAACAATCTTCAGATAAATTAATCCCACATCACATGCTCAATGCGTTCATAATTCTCTTCAGTGGCTATATTTGCTAATCAAAGCATGAAAGAGCTTAAACAGAAAAAATAGATCTGTAGATAAAATAGATGGATAAACTAAGATAGATGGATAACTACGACAGAGAGGTACTAGATGATAGATCAAAAAATAAGAGATAGCTAGAAAAGAATAATAGGTATAGAGATAAGATAAATGATGAGATAGATGACAAATCAGATAGATATAGAGATAGATGGAAGAGATAGACAGATAAATAGGTAGATTACAACCAGCCTTTCTCTTCACACTTCATTTCTGATATTAATACCCTTTTGTATGAACAACACTGCCATGCTTAAACACAAATTAACTCAATGATATTTTCGTGACTGATTAATATAGCATAAGCATTTTTAGTTTCTCTTCTCTTTTCCTCAATATCTACTTCTCTCGTGACTAGCTTCAGAAACATCTGGCTCTGTCAGGAAGGTAATTTCATAACATTTAGATTTCAAGTTATGCTCTGAATTTCTACAGAAATAGTTGTGTTGTTTGTCACTCATGAAAGGAGGCTCTAAGAACTTGTCAATTCTAAAGTGGGAATCACTTCTTTTCAAATTCTTCTTGTTTCAAAAAATTTCAGGCCTTTCCAAGATACCTTGTTCCTTGAAATAAAAGTTACTTCATTATCACCACATGGTGAATTAAGAGAAATCCAAGTAACTGGTGTTCTAAATATTGATGACAATTTATATTGTCTAAACTCACCAAAATGGAGAAAATCTAAAGCAATACGTTATTGGAAATGATGAGTAATTGATTTTATTTTATTTCTAGTTAATAGCATTTTGTTCTTTCCAATCATATGTAAAGATAGTTTCCAGCATTCATTTTTATAAGATTTTGAATTCCAATTTTTTCTCTTTCCTTCCCTCTCTTCACCCCTTCCCAAGACAACAATTCTGATATAGGTTATACATATACTACCATATTAAACACAGAGTAATCTATTTTAGAGAAATCAGTGGGCATACAGAGTGGTCACTATTTTATAAATAACCTATGGTTACCTGAAAAGTAGATACGTTTTGCTGTGTTTCATATGTTTTGTCTGGGATCCCTAGACAAAATTATGATTTAATTTTAAGAAATTAAAAGTGCATTTTTGTGACAAATGGGGGATATCATATTTCTCAAGAAACACTTATTATAAGCCAGGAAAGAATTAGTTTAGGAAAAAAATTCACCTTGATAGCTTCATCCACTGCATTAAGTCCAATGTAAATAATCAAACATTTAGCTAGACTCTTCTACTATTACTACCACCACTACCACTAGCACCACTAGCACCACCATCACCACCACCACCACCACCACTTTTTTTCTGGTTTCCAGACTGGATTGGTTGCATGATAGGAAAATAAAACAAACAAACTTTTTGGAGGTCTGCCTCCAAAACACAGGAACCAAACCACAAATGAACAATACTCTGCTTAGTTTCCAAACATCAACTGGCAACTAAATCAAAGACTAACACAATATTAACTGCTAAGTTGGCAGCAAATAACAAAGACAAGTGTAAGTTCCTGCCCTTACTCTTACCCCAATTAAATCACTTAAAAGCAATAATTGAACATGCAAATTCAATTAAAGAGTATTTGACTTTCCATATTTCTCCTAAAAGACAAAATACAATAATGGATCAAAAGAAATGTTCAAACAAATCACTGTGACTGCCCACCTCCCTTTCACTCCCTGAATTTCTTCAATATTCCGACTCTCTCTTCATAGTCTGTTCCCATGGCAACAGAGAACCCCTGTTCCTAAGCTTCTGTACCTAATACATGCAGCAACACCACTGCTTATGTATCTCTGCAGCTGCTGTCCCAGCTCCAGCTAATGCCAAGTCCAACCCACCTCAGCTTTATAGGGGAAGAGGGAGGGAGGGAAAGGGGACCAGGGCTGCAGGTTGACAGTAAGCTGTCATAGGAAAAAAAAACAAACTATATGGGAATATATACATTATATTGATTATCCAGGTAAAAATGAGTTCACGTGGTGAGAAGTAGGGAGATGCACATCAAGCTGCAGCAGCAAAAGTCCTCCTAAAAACACTACTTTTAGCACCTGTTTTGCAGTCTAGAATGTCTGCACAAAATTTCTTTTCTCTAATTCAAGTTAATTAGATCAAAATGGACTTGAAGTCAGGAAGACTTGTATTCAAATTCTGCTTCTGGTACTTATTAAATATATAACCATTTATGAGATACATATTGAGCAAAATAGTTTCTTTGAGCCTCAGTTTCCTTCATTGCAAAATGGGAATGATAATACCTATAGTATCTATCTTGAAAACAATGCTATGGGGCTCAGATAGTATGAAAAGAGCATTTGGCAACTTATTAAGTACTATATAAATGTCAATTATTGGTGGTGCAATGGAGTTCAAGTACTGCCTCAGACACTAACTATGTGACCCTAGTCAGGTCACTTAACTCTGCTTCAGTTTCCTCATCTCTAAAATGAGTTGGAGAAGGAAACAGCAAAGTACTCTGATTTCTTTGCCAAGAAAAATCCCAAATGGAGACACAAAGAGTCACAACTGAAATGACTCAAAAATAAAAGATATCCAAAACAGCCTTTTCCATCCCATTTTAGGAGCTCATGGCATACCAAAATTGGCATTGGAAATGTTGGACAACCTGAAAGCCACCGATTTTTAATCTAAAAGAATATACTGAGTATCAGAATCTTGATAAACACTCAAGAACTTCTGTACAACCCAGGATACATATTTCCTCCTACATCTCCTTCCTAAAATAGTTTCTGTTGAAGCCAGTGATATTGCTTAAGTCACCAGGGAATAAGCGATCTCAGTGTTAAGAGGAATGCTATTTCAGCCTGTGAAACACAGTATTCAAAGGCCTGAGCACAGGAAGTTTGGTCTACTGGTATGTGCCGCTCTCTATTCTTATCACTCTATTCACAGCCAATTTGTCCAAGTCTGAATCAGATGCACAATGCAGGAGTGCTGCCCACAAATTAAAGAAATATATATCCATACAGCGCCAAGTCATATGAGTCTTTTACAATCTGCTCCAAAAACAAATAAATCAATGTGCTGAAATGCATCAGAGCTAATAGAGGTCTGTGTAACAGAGGAACCTTTTAAGGAAAACCCAGAACAGAAAGAAAAAACTAGCACAAGTAATGTCTTTTCTCAACTCTTTTCACTCTGTCCTATGACTCTCCTACCCTGCCCCTCACCCCCACCCCACAATGTACCAAATCAATTCTTTTCATCCACCATCACCTAAAACTAATTTTCTCCTTGGCTCTTTCCCAGGGGACATTTATCAGCTCTCTGGAATGCCCAGACTCCACCTATCCAAATCCCATCTAACCAAGTCTTGGTTAAAGTCCTGTTTGACAACTATTGTTCTCACTAGATCCTCCCTCTCTTCTGAATTCCTATGCCATTATAAACATATGCTTCAAGAGTATAAAAGGCACAATTCTAATGTATCATAAATTTGGCCTAAAATTAACATTATAGCTTTAAAAGCATTGTTATTGTTCAGTTGTGTCTAACTCTATGTCACCCCATGTACTACGCCCATGGAATTTTCTTGGCAAAGATACTAGAGTGGTTTGCCATTTCCTTCTCTAGGTCATTTTGCAAATGAGGAAATGAAGGTAAATGGGGTTGTGGCTAAGGTCGTACTTGAACTCAGATCTTCCTCATTCCAAACCTGTTGTTATATCCACTGCATTACCTGGTTGCTCCATAAAAAAACATTTACACTCAATAAACGTTCCTTGTTTTCTATGATCTATGATCCATCTCTTTTTAAAAAGCTATGTGTGCAAAATAGTTAATCTTAACTGGGTTTTCATCAGACTCTGTTACTAACTATGTGACATCAAACAATACTTCTCTGATTCAAAATATCCTCACCTAGAAATGACCTGGAATAGATCTCTTTCATCTCTGAAATGCTAAGATTTTATCTTTGCAGAGATATTTATTCTCTCCTCACACATACATTTATCTTTCACTTTATTAAGTTGAGAGAATTTACAAAGCATCGAAGGCCTCACTAAGAACTTTGATGTTTTCGTTCATTAATTTTTTTGCTTTTTCATCTTTCTCATTCTCTAAGTTCATTAGATTATAGCATCGGAAGTGGCCATGATAAGTTTTAAGATTGAGGGGGTTATGTCTAAATCTCAATTTATAAATAAGGAAACTTAAATCAAATAATCATAATCTCCAAACTGCATTGAACAAAGAGCTTTGAAATACAGAAATGAAGCAGAAGAAATCAAAATTGTATAGGGCTAAAACAAAAAACACTTTCTCTTTGTCAACTTTGACAAAGTCTGCTTTGAGAGTTGTGGCAAGCATTCTTCAGCAACCCTCCTAAAGATAGGCTTATATCCTGAGGCTTTTATTCATCCCCCAAAGTAATACATCTACCTGTACAATAGTCAGTAGACTATTGTACTAATTGTATTGTACTACTAATATTCAGTAGAATATTAAATATAAAGAATAGGAGATAGGAAGTTTTCCTGAGATATTGTTTAAGTGAATCTCATTGAGCAAGGTGAAAATAATAATTAATAATAAATAATTCCTAGTTATGTAAGACTGTTAAGTTTTGCAAGGTAGAAGTTATCCCTTCCACAATTTAGAAAATCCATGTAAAATTTTTTGGCCATCCCTTCATTCCAGAAAAGAAGTCTAATTTTTTTTCCCTTTTTCTTTTATAGGATGTTTATTGTAACTTATTGTAAAATCTGGGTTAAGTATTTTTCTGAGTTGTCTTGCTGAGTTGCTGCATGTGGTCTGTAGCTTCTGCAAAACTCCCTCCAAATTCCCATTTAATTTTTTATGGCTACCTGTGATATATAGAAAGCACAATGGGGAAAGTCACAATGTGGAAATAATAACTGTATTATCTCATTTGATTCTCATAACCAATCCTGGGAGGTAGGATTGCAGACTTTAGAATAAGGAAGGCCCTTGCAGCATTGGGCTCAACTTCCATATTTTAAGATGAGAAAATTGAATTTCAGAGAACTAAGTGTGTGAGTGAGATCAGGAAATAAGGGTGCTCTCTTCCTGATTTTGAGTCAGCATTATATTGAGTCAGCACTGAGGCAATTGGGATTAAGTGACTTGCCCAGGGTCACACAGCTAGGAAGTGTCAAGTGTCTGAGACCAGATTTGAACTCAGGTCCTTCTGACTTCAGGGCTGGTGCTCTATCCACTACACCACCCAGCTGCCCCCAGTATTGTATTCTTTACATCACACTACTTTGTATGAATAGAAAAGAAGGTGGGTCTAGATTCATCCAGCAGAAAACTTTCTTTCTCTAGTCAAAATTTCCAAAGCACTTTCGGTCTTTTTTTTCATTCCATTCTACTTGGTATTACAGTGTCCCAAAAGTCTTTAGTGCCTTTTAAAAGGTGGTTTCTTTTTTAGTACTTTATTATCTCTCCCCCTAGAAACTCAAAAGAAAAAAAAAACCGTCACTTCTTGTCTTTATATTTCCAGCACTTAACATTGCATTTTCACATAGTAGGGGCTCAATAAATGTGCATTTGGCTCAATGATTGTCATGAGTATAGGATAAGAGATAAATACCCTAAAAGTTGGACTAATATTCATGAAATATTTGGTAACATGAAGGTCCCAAGTGTGTTGAGATGATCCTTTTAACTAAATATAGAAGGATGTGGACTAGAATCTAAACCATATCCAACTCAGCCCATGATTCTCTGACTATTTTTCAGCCTAGTTGTCCTCTTCAGTAGAATGTAAGATCCTTTAAGGGCAAAAACTCTTTCTTTTTCTTTTTATTTAAGTGCTTAATGTTCTAGCTAACTATCTACTATGTTGACATATTACCTACATTGATGGGATAACAGAAGAAAATACTGGCTCTATCTATAACTATCTACCTACCTATCTATCTACTTAGCTATCTACCATCAATGGACATATTACTTGCACTAATTATATAATAGGAAGATCAAAGAAAAATCTGATGGTCAAACGTACATGGTTTAGAAGAAATGGGGAAATCATAAGGCTATAGAAGTAATGTGAGGGTGAGGTGATAAGGACTGTAATAAGAATTGTAGACAGCCCACACTTTAAGTTTTTCTAGTCTGGCAGGTTTGCATCCAGTTAGTACTGACTTTAAGGATCCAGGCTTATCCCCATGCCATCAGGAAACATCAGAGTAGCACTCTTGGTAGATTAAAGATCTCTAGAAATATGAGAAGTAATTATTATCATTATTATCATTATTTTTTGCTTTTTGCTGAGGCAATTGAGGTTAACTGACTTGCCCAGGGTCACACAGCTAGGGAATATTAAGTGTCTGAGACCAGATTTGAACTCAGGTCCTCCTGACTTCAGGGCTGGTGCTAGGAGTAATTATTTTTATATATCTCTCATGAATCATCTTCCTTTCTTGCTCTTGTTCCATTAATTGATTGAAAAAGTCTCCAGCAAACTGAGTGGATGCCCATCAGTTGGAGAATGGCTGAATAAGTTATGGTATATGAATGTTATGGAATATTATTGTTCTGTAAGACAGAAGTACAAACGATCAGCAGGATGATTTCAGAGAGGCCTGGAGAGACTTACATGAACTGATGCTAAGTGAAATGAGCAGAACCAGGAGATCACTGTAAATAGCAACAAGATTATACAATGGTGGCTCTCTTAAACAATGAGATATTCAGAACAGTTCCAATGATCTTGTGATGAAGAGAGCCATCTACACCCAGAGAAATGATTGTGGAAACTGAGTGTGGTTCACAAAATAGCATTTTCACTCTTTTTGTTGTTGTTTGCTCACATTTTATTTTTTCTCATTTTTTTCTGGTTTGATTAATTTTTTCTTGTGCAACAAGATCATTGTATAAACATGTATGCATCTATTGGATTTAATATACATTTCTACCATGTTTCACAAATATTGGAATACTTGCCATCTAGGGGAGGAAGTGGGGGGGGAGGGGAGAAAATTGGAACACAAGTTTTTGCAAGGGTTAATGTTGAAGAATTATCCATATCTATGTTTTGAAAAATAAAAAGCTTAATTTTTTTTTTAAAAAAAGACTAAAAAAAGGACAAAGAAAAGAAAAAGTTTCCAGAAAATCATTTTTCTCAGCTCTTTGTCCCTTTGGCATAGAACACATAGATGTGAGGATTGGATTATGAAATCTGAATGCTTTAAATGGGGTAAGCTATGTGCCTGGAGATGGGCTAGCATGGGTTGGGTTATATACATGAAAGTTTCCATTCTTCCTCTTCATTTATAATATGAAGCAAGACTCTGAGGTTTAATAATTCCCACAATTCTATTCTGTACCAAGGGAGCCAACTCAGAAAGAATACAGAACACAAAACACAGAATCAAGGAGATAGAAAAGAGCTGTCAGAAGGGACCACATATAAAGGAAGCTTGAGACCTTATAGAGCAATATCAGCACAATATTTCAGCTGGAAAAACACAAAGTGTTTGCCTTTACTGGGTCATCCTTTGACCCAGCAGTATCATTACTGGGTCTATGTCCCAAGGAAATCATAAAGGAGGGAAAAGGACCACATGTGCAAAAATGTCTTCAGCAGCTCTTTTTGTAGTGGCAAGAATTGGAAAATTAGTAAGATGCCCATCAATTGGGGAATTGCTGAATAAATTGTGGTATATGAAGATAATGGAATATTATTGTTCTAGATTGTTCTATAAAAAATGATGAACAAGCTGAAAGATGTACACAAACTGATCTTGAATGAAACAAGAAGAACCAAGAATACATTATACACAATAGCAGCAAGAATGTGTGATGATCAATTATGAAAGACTAGGTTCTTCTCAGTGGTTCAGTGATCCAAGGCTATCCCAATAGACTTTGGCCAGAAAATGCCATATATATCCAGAAAAAAAATTAAGGAGAGTAAATGTAAATTAACATATGCTATGTTCGCTTTTTTTTCCTTTTTTTTTTAATCTTTCTCATGGTTTTTCACTTCTGCAAAATATAATATGAAAAGGTTGAATTAGATGATAGCTAAGCTCCTCTCTAGTTCTAAATACTTGTTTCTAGGAATAGAGGTTCGTTCCAACTCTATATCTATGATGCCATGATACTACATCTAAGGGTCTTTCCATTCTATATGTGACTTTATATATGAATTCACCTTCCTATTCCCCCTATAAAGATCAGGACCAATAACCTTCTCCTTTTAAAATCCTATTTTAAAAACTTAACATTAGCAAAGCTCTTTTTTTTTTAAAATTTCAAGAGTTTCCTGAGAGCTATAAGAAATAGACAGCAAAATTATACTAGTGGGGGATCTCAATCTTGCTCTCTTAGAACTAGATAAATCAAACCACAAAATAAACAAGAAAGAAGTTAAGGAAGTAAATAGAATCTTAGAAAAGTTAAGTATGATAGCTCTTTGGAGAAAATTGAATAGAAACAGAAAGGAGTGTACTTTTTTCTCAGCAGTACATGAAACCTATACAAAAATTGACCATACATTAGGGCATAAAGACCTCAAAATCAAATGCAGAAAGGCAGAAATAGTAAATACATTTTTTTTTCAGATCATGATGCAATAAAAATTACATGCAATAAAAGGCCAGGAGAAAATAGAACAAAAATTAATTGGAAACTAAATAATCTAATCCTAAAGAATGAATAGGTGAAACAACAAATCATAGACACAATCAATAGTTTCATCCAAGAAAATGATACAATGAGACAACATATCAAAATTTGTGGGAGGCAGCCAAAAAGGTTATTAGGGGAAATTTTATATCTCTAAATGCTTACTTGCATAAAAGAACTGGGTTTGCAACTAAAAAAGAGAGAAAGTATAAATTTAAAACTCCCAATTAAATACAAATTTGAAATTCTGAAAATAAAAGGAGAGATTAATAAAATTGAAAGTAAGAAAACTAAAGGTATCAGAGACCAGGTTATGGTAAGATAGGTTAAAGGAACTGAACATACTTAGAACTGAGAAAGCTTAATGATGACACAATAATGACAATAATAATAATAGCTAGGATTTTTATAGATAGCACTATAACATTTGGAGAGCACTTCACAGAGATGACCCATCACACAGATGAGGAAACTGTTAAAACAATTTAAGTGACTTGCCCAGAGCTATATAGCCAGTAAGCACATAGGATTTTACCTCCATTTTCCATCCCTACTGACTCCATATTCACCACTCTCTATTCACTATTCCTCCTAGCTTTAGGGTTGTAAGAAGCAGTGTGGTGATGTTAAAAGAAGGCTGGAAAGAATCAAGCAATATTTCTGAGAAGCAGCTTATTTGGGTCAGCTGTTTGGGGCAGTTCTACTCCACAGATCCCCTCTAGACTGCCAGGGCTAATTCTCTTTAGAATCCAGTCAACTGTCTTCTCTGCTGTCAGAGATTCCTCTTCCTTTGTCACCATCTATGTTCGTATGTGTCTGCTGGATGAGCTATTACTGGACAAGCAGCTATACTGAAGAAGGATGTGGGTCATGGTAAAGAAAGAGAGGAGGATAGCTTAAGAAAAGACAAAGGCTTCCTATCTCCCTTGGAGATTTGCAGGTTCCAGTTCTCACTGCCTCAACTGCTTCTTGACTATTTCCAAGCATAACAGGACCCTGGGGCCATGGCCAGTCAATGCCAAGTTCTTCCAATTCAATTAGAGAAATGTTTTCACACTTCATGTGGAGTGGAGACAAGTTTTTGCACTTAGTTTAGCACATTAACACTTTGTCCCCTCTATTATCTACCCCTTTTTCTCTGTGATAACATCAACTAGAGATTGGGTAAGAATTCAGCTGGTTAAGTACCAAAACTTGTCCCTCCAGTCTCTCCCCAGATAAAAATTTGCTCTTCCTCACAAATCACTTAGGGTGCTTTGGGGATATTTGTCCACAGTTCCAATTCTTGATAGCACATTGTTAAGCTGCTCCTTTTCTTCCCAAGTACCTTAGCAAAATCCACATAGAATAGTGTTTAAAACAATCAGGAAAATTAACTGTTTTCCATAAGGGGATACTATAGCTGGTTGGCTCAGACAATTACACTCACCTCTAAGATATGATTATATAATCTAACAAATTGACATCCTTTTACAAAATTCTTAGAGAACTACTATTTACCTTGCAAAGCCCTGCCTCAATCAAAACTAATATAGAAAAAGGGAAAAGAAAATCAGGTTCCCCACTCAGAGGGAAAGTCTGATACTAATAAGGCTTCCATTTTGGACAGGTAGTTAGTCACAGTTTAACCTTCAGGTTAGCTACTAAGATGTCCTGTGTGAAAATTCATTTAGTTTTCTGTAACACACTGAGCCTTCCAACTGGAGATCTGTACCAACATTTCCAATGGATCACTTTAACATAAAGGACATCTAGAATTTTCCCAATGAATCTTGTTAATGTATAGGACATTCTAAAAGAAAATGCCAGCTCATTTTCAAGCTGGCCTTCTTGTTCTAGTAAGAAATGTAGTATTCCCAAAAAGAGATTAAGTACTTAGCATTCATTAACTGAGCCTTCCAGTTCATTAGGCAAAACTTTCTTTAAGGACAATCAGTCCATAAGCATCTCAGACATATATTATCTTGTTTAAACCAAAGACAGCTCTTTTAAAAGCAGAACCAATAACCAAGTCTTCAGATTCTTATAACAATAACAATAATAATAACAACTTTTTCAAAGCACTCATTTGAGTCTCACAACAATCTTGTGACATAGTTCTTTAAGTCATTGTCTGGATTTTACTGAGGAGGAAGCTGAAGCTCTAAAATGTGGCAACTTGTCCACGCTCAGGTCTTCTTGATTCCAGATCTAGCCCTCCAGCACCTGAACCAGGCAGGCTTTTTTTCACTGCCCCCCCCCTTTTTTTAACTCTGCCCTGCTCTCCTATCCCTTATATTTTAAGAAACATGAAGCATCTAAAGATTAACTATCTTAAAAAAAAATCCCTGCTAAATGATAATAAGCAGAATTATTAAGTCAGGGTAAAATATTTATTATAGACAAGATTTAGGCCAAATCTGTGAGATGGTTAACTAATTATATTGGGGTTTTTTTTTTGTTTCTCATGCAGGCTTTTTAGTGCAGGAAATAAGAAGGTGAGTAGTGAACACAAATGACTTTTTTCTTCTGCTCCATCTTGCATATCAAACAGACTTTAAAATAAAAAGTGTTTTGTAGACAGCTAGATGGCATAGTAGAACTGGGCTTGGAATCAAGAAGACTCATCTTCATGACTTCAAATCTTGTCTCAAACATTTAATAGCTGTATGACCTTGGGCAAGTCACTTATCCCTATTTGCCTCAGTTTCCTGATCTGTAAAATAAGCTGGAGAAAAATTAAAAAAAAAAGTAAACCATTCCAGTACTTTTGTTAAGAAAACCCCAAAATGGGGTCACAAAGAGTTAGGGGGTGACTGAAACAAATACCCCTCCCCTCAAAAAAAAATCCTCCCCTATCTCTTCCACGGCTAAAAAAAAAAAAGAAAAGAAAAAAAAAGTGTTTTGTCTTAGATATAATAGTTTCAACTGGGGGAAAAAAAAAAGCAAAGGCTTTATGTATTTTGAGCTGCAAGAGTCTTAAATACCAGAGCATAATTCCTCTGGGGAATTATATAATTTGACTTGCTCAAGGTCACAAAATTAGAATGTCTGAGGCCAGATTTGAATCTAGGTCTTAACTGTCTCCAAATCCAGTTCCCTATCTACAATGCCACAAATCATGAGAACATTATTGAAAATATAAGCAGTTTTCTTAAAGAATCGCTGCTGAGTCTATATCTCAAAGAGATCATAAAAGAGGGGAAAGGACCCACATGTGTAAAGATATTTGTAGTATCTCTTTTTGAGGTGTTAAGAAACTGGAAACTGAGCATCCTCATCAATTGGGGAATGGCTGTGTATATGAATGTAATGGAAAATTATAATTCCTTAAGAAATGATGAATAGACTTATTTTAAAAGTCCAGAAAAACTTACATAAACTGATGAGTGAAATGAACAGAACCAGGAGAACATTGTACACAATAACAGCAAGAATGTGTGAAGATCGACTATGATAGACTTAGCTCTTCTATGCAATACAGTGATCCAAGACAATTCCACTAGACTTTGGATGGAAAATATCATTCACATCCAGAGAAAGAATTATGGAAACTGAATGTCAATAGAAGCATAATATTTTCACCTTTCTTGGTTGTTTTTTGTTTGTTCTGTTGTTGTTGTTATTGTTGTCTTCTCATGGCTTTTCCCTTTTGTTTGCCTTTTCTTTCCCAACATGACAAATATGGAAATATGTTTAAATATTGGTTGTACATGTATAACCTATATCAGTTTGCTGTCTTGGGATGGGGGAGGTAAGAAGAGGGAGAAAACAAATTGGAACTCAAAATCTTACAAAAATCAAGGTTGAAAGCCATCTTTACTTATAACGAGAAAGATAATATACCATTAAAATTAATATATATAGTGTTCAGATCTCTCATTTAGCATTCCTATTTCTTCCCTCCTAGAACATATGTACACCTAATCCTTATATTAACTCACATTCACTCTTACTCATGACTCACTGGGAATTATTTTAGACAGCTCTTCCTTATCCTTAGTATATACATAATTCACATATTTTAGGTAGCTATCATATCCTGCCCTTCCACATACTTTAAATGAGCCAAGCATTAGGCTCTTTTCCTCACACTCCATTTAACTCAATCCTTCACCCTAGAGGTTTTCCCCTTGACATTCATTATTCATCTATATGTGTCAACGACTCCCTTGAATTCACATGTCCTTACTATGAATGAAATCACTTCTGTGTTCCCTTTCATAAAGTATTTCCATTGGATATGTTGCCACTAATTCCAAGAGTTCTTTGTTGCCACTAATTCCAAGAGTTCTTTGTTCATTTTTTAAAAATATATATATTATCTCTGTTCTAAAAAAGAATGTCAAGCTTAATTTTTTTTTTTGGGGGGGGGGGGAGTTTATTTGCTTTCACTTTAAAAAGCTGTCTCTTAAAAGTTGGCTCATAGTTCCTTGAGCACAGTCCCTACCTACACTGCCTACCCTACACTGTTATCTTCCTGGGGACCTTTTAGCAGTGTTGTAGTTTAAAAATAAATCCATTAGAACTTACTAGGCCTCAGTTTCTCCATTCCTCAGTAAAATGAGGAAGTAAACTAGATGATCTATGAGATCTTTTCTTATTTACTCAGAAGTTTAATTTTGTAAAGGTTCAACCCAAGTGCTTACCTTTGATTCAAAGGCTTCCCATTGCACATATTTTGTCTCTAAGGTAGAAAACAAGGGGGAGGGATATTTTGTTTTGGCTTTATATACCCAGGAAACAAAGGGCTTGTTTTTTTGAGTTTGATTTCCTAGGTATAGGCAATACAAATCAGCAGCAAAGATCACACAGTAGCTTTCAAATTTGAAATAGCTAATCTTATGAACCTAAGTTTTCTGAACGTAGTGAGACTGGCCCTCAAATGATAGTTGATTTTTAACTCGTTTTCAAACCCTTTCCAGCTTGCATTCTTAATGAAACAGACTTCAAAAATGCAAGGTCATCTGAGGCAGTATAAAAGGATTTTAGTGTTGAATGAAAAATTCAGTTTCATATTTTTCTCTGAACACTAAAAAAACAAACAAGCAAACTGATGAGAGTAAGACTTTCTTTGGAGTCAAATCAAAAAAGTAATACTTTTTACCCTGTTTGTAATACTAAACAAATTTTCAAAGGGGTGAAGAACTATATCATTTTATAAAGATTAAGAAATTCTGCTCCTTTAGGAAGTAGGAATTCCCAACACAAAAAGCCATGCCAGGAGTACACCACCACTCTCACCTAAGGACAGTCAGGAAAACCCCTCCAGATGCTATTTTTTGACATAAGAAGGGTGATGAAGGACTAGTTGTAGAAATACCAGAGAACAAACCATATTCAAGAAAAAAACTAAACCAATTTTGTCTAGAATCAATCCCTGAGATCCTTGGGGAATAAACACACTCCCATAATCAAACATATTCTCATATGACCACTTCCTTTGATTTTACTATTTATCAAGTTAACTAGAGTTGGGGTTTTAGGGGTTTGTTTCTTTTTTGCCTGAAAGATAGTAATGTATGTAACAAAATCAGTTGAAATACGTATGGTGCTTTATTAAAACCATATGTAATATTCCCTATACATGTGTGTCTGTCCCAGGAGATCCTTAAAAAATAATTCGGACAATGCTTTGTCTTGAATGATTTGGGTCTCAATCTTCCTTGAATAAGAAAGTTGGACCAGATTTGACTCTTCAAATTTCCTTTCAGCTTTGTGATTTTAGGATAAATAAAAATGAAAAAGTCTGAATAGCTTGTTCACTTTAATTCCTGGAAATACTGCCAAGATTTCATGTGGCAAGAAAAATTCTGAGGTAGAATGAAATGCAAGTGAATGGGGAAATCACTGAAATTAGTAATGGATTTGTAATCATATCTGGGTTCTGGTCTTTGTCAATAGTTTAATTAACTGTGTGACTGTGGGCTGGTTACTTAATTCATGCTAGTCAAATCCAGATGCCAGACGTGCATGGCACCTAGAGGCTTGTTAGATATTATTTGCTATAAAATGCAAACATATTCAGGCCTTAATATTCATTTACCAGCTATAGAACATGAGAAGTAATGAAACAGTCAGAATTGGGGGGGACGAGGAAGGGGGGAGGGAAGGAGGGACAGGTGATTTCCCCAACTCTTTGTCCTCACTATCCTACAAAAAAATAACTTATTAAAAGGGTGAAAACAAATAAAAGCAAAAAAAATCAATCTTCCCCATTCTGTCCCTATTCTAAACATTACTTTTTCTAAATTTCAGCTGCTCTGACTTTTGGAATTCAGTCAAGGATCCTATCCCATCTTTCTCTAAACCTCCTTAATCTTTTCCTTTAGGAAAAGTAGAGATTGATTCACTTAGGAGGAACCCTTCTTGGCAAGAAATCATCCTAGACTGCTTCACACAGGTTTGAGAATGCAGTGTATTTTCATTAGGGAGGAAGCTCCAGTCTTTTTTTTTTTTTTTAAATAGTCAGATTTGGGGCTAGGTGACAATAAAGCCTCAAAGCCTATGATCCTTTAGCTGGATGACACATGAATAGTTCATTAAATCTGGAGTAAGAAAGACCTGAGTTAAAACCTAGACTTAAGCACTTAATTGAGTTAAAAGTTAGACTCAGATCACTGTATGATCTTGGCCAGTCACTTAACCTCTATTTGCCTCAGTTTTCTCAATAATAGAATGGGGATAACAACTTCAGGGGGTTGAGAATCCAATGAGATATTTGTAAAGCACTTAGTAAAAAGCCTGGCACACAATAGACACTTAAAATGTTTGTTTCCTTTTCCCCAACCTCCTTGGCTGTTTTCATTGGGAAACAAAACCAAAAGCCATGATCTGCCCATTTGAAGATAATCAATGTGATTTACTTTCACCTGGCTTCTTTATTGAAATCTAATCTGCTAAACCTTGACACAAACTACATGAACTTTTTTTGAAATGGACTGTTTTCTTTTTTTCCTCTTTCTGTCTCTAGTGCATATTCACCAGTACTCAATTTCTTCATTTTGTCAAGTTGAAAGGATGGACTAAGACAGTCTCTATTATCCTTCCTTCTTCTAAAACAATACCATGATTTTTTTGTGACCCAGTTATTCTTAATGTAAGGCAGAAGTGGGGGAAAGTTTCCATCCCCATCTCAATTAATATTAATCATAGACTTTCCAGAATTCTCAAGTAATCAAACAAAAAGTGGAAAGTGAGTTCAACAATTTGACTGACAAATGTGACAGGAATGAACTGCTTTAATCACTGGATAAAGACAGAGGATACTATATACAAAAATATCCTTGTTTGACTGAATCAAATACAACCTGGGTCTATGTATAAGATAGCAAGTTAGTTCAAAATTGAATAGTTGAGTGGTAGACCAGTTGAGCAGTAGATTCCAAACTATGGAGGGCCTTGAGAAAACCCTGCATCAGAGGACAGCAGGGGATAGGAAATGGAGTGGGAAAGCCCAGAAGGATGCTGTGCCATTCCCGATGACAATTATTATCAGAGACTGAACTAGTAACAGACTATGAATTGAGATAGACACATACCAAGAACAAGCATAAACACAGACAGATGCAGTAGGACAGTGATCTTTCATGGAGGAAGCAGTATCAGTGATAAAATTTGTCAAGACAATGATTCTCATAGTCCAGCCAAGAGTTACACTTTTAGGGAATTTCATGAGGCCTTCATAAAGAAATTCAGTTTGGCTACATGCATTTTCTACAATCCCACATCTCAATACATTTGTATTCTAAGTTTGAGCTCACTCTACCAGGGACTTGGTGTTTGCAAATAAAAAGTGCATTCCTTGTTTGAAGGGAATGTTTTTGTATAAACTTCCCTAGAGAGGCAGTGGGGGGGTAGAGGTGGGGAGGGGGAGGTACAGTGAATAAAGCACTGGGCCTGGATTCAATAATCCCTGAATTCAAATCCAGTCATCATCTATTTATTATTCAAAAAACAAAACAAGAAAACTCAGAACACTTCAGTCTTTCTTCTTTGTGTTCATCACATTTGATCCTTTTCCTCTCTCATGTGGGGTAGGGAAGTGAGTAAACATTTTCTGTCCTTTTTTGTCTCAACTTCATGCCTCCAACTACCCCCAACCATCACAACTGCTGTCAAGTCCCAGCATCTAGCTAAATCATCAAGAAGTAGATCTTTAGTACCTCACTTTGGTAGCCGCATAAAATCCTGCATTTCAATGCTTGAGATCAGCAGATTTGTGGAGTATTTGGAATGAAAATTTAGTTGAACTAGACTATGAAAAGTCACAGTGAAAGGGGCTATTTGTCACAGTTCCGTAAGATTCAGCATTTTGTTTGGTCCCAAAACATTAAGTTACTAGTCAATCTTGTCTTTAAAAAAAAAAAAAAAAAAAATCTCCAGATCACCAGGTCCTAACTCATTATTACAGTGAATGACTAAATTTCCAAAAGTTAATTCCTTCAAAAGAATGCTGTCCCAGAGAGAGAATATGCTCCTAATCCAATTATTAACTCATCAGATCCCCAAGTTCTATTATTCCTAGACTATTTCTAAGTTATTTAAATATACATCATCACATGTCTGATTAAAGTAGTCTCTATAAAAGATTTCTTTAAACTTTTCTTGAAAAGAAAAATAATCTAAAAAGTTGAGGACCATTCATCAAAATAACTTAAATCTATGTCTATTACTTGGCCAAACAGCTGGCTAATGTGTATAACCTGATAAATGTTTATTTATGTGGGAAGTAATTTTAAAAACATGGTACTCACCAACAGCATGAAGAACAAGAGTGATTTCCCCATCTCCCTTTGTTGTGTCCATTATTTCTTCTATCCTGTACTTTCAGCTTTTATCTCATTTATCAATTAATCTACCTATAAAGGCATTCATATTCATGAATACATAGACATAGAGCTAGAAGAAATCTTATGAGACTAATTCCCTCTTTTTACGGATCAAACTGAGGCCAAGAAAGGGTAATTGAGTTGGTCAAGATTGCACTAGTACTATTGCACCGAGAAGGGATTCTTGGGTTCTCTAATTCCACATCAAATGCTGCTCATTAATTTTTGAGTTGAACTTGTAAGAATACCTTATTATGCTAAATTCCTCCTCAGATACCTCACCCTGACCTGGATGTGAACCTGGGATCCTGAAGGTTATGCAGAAGGTCAACTCTTATAGATCCTACTAAACTGAAGAGACTTCCATCATGGACCCTAAGACATAGTGTATTTCTGCTTTCAAAAGTGCAGAATGACTGGTGCCATAGGGGTACTGTTATTTTCTGGCTATCATAACTCTTAAGGATTGAGGCTGAGGTCTGTCTAAGCTCCCACCTTAACTGAATAATGGATTCTTGAAGCACTGAGATATACTTGTAAGAGATCTTAATCATCAAACACTTTTCAAAGTATTAATTCTCTCAGTCTTTAAAAAGATGAATAAACTATTTCCCATGCTTGAAGCAATGGATTTTAATAAGGTCATCTTCTACACCCTTACTAGTATTCAGCAACAGAACTAATATTCAGTGCCTGGATTTCAGGGTATATGTCCCTCAAAGAGATTTGTAAAATTGTGGCACCATCAAGAGGCAGCAACTTGTACTACCATTATAGATCAGCAATCCAGAGTTTGCTGCCAAGTGTTAATTAAGGATACTGCCCTTTCAAATTGTGCTATATAGGATTACTTCTAGGATATGAGTGTGAGATTCTAAAACATAAGATTAAAGAAAAAGGAGACAATTAGAGTTTCCAACTTTCCTTCCCTTCCAATTCACCCACCTTCCCTAAAATTTAATAAATAAATAAAATAAAATCTCTGCTTTTGTTCTATTCAGTTGAGGACAGCTGGCAATCCTAATTTACTAATGATTAAAGGTTTCAATATTTATTGAAGGTCTGCAAATATGCTAGCTAACTACTAGTTAGAATGTGTGTGAGTTCAGCATGCTGATAATTGATTGAATAGATAACTTTCTATCTTTTCCCATTTGTGGTTATTCAAATTTGCATTATTTTATTCAACACCATGGAGAGTTTATGGCCTGTGAATCATGCTAAGGCAACAGATATCATCCAATGTCCCTTAATCAGAATACATTTAACAAAAGTAAGCATGAAATGGAGAGAGGTAGCCAGGTAAGTGATAGTTAGAAAATTATTTTAGGCTAGCAATGATAATAATTGCTAGCATTTCTGTAGTGCTTTAAGGTTCACAAGGCACTTTATATGTCATTTCATTTAATCCACATGGCCACCTTGTGGAGGAGATGCTATTATCATTCCCATTTTACATATGAGGCTGCATTTGACTCAGGTTCCACCAGTTCAGAGATTCTAACTTTTTTAGTGTCACAGACCCTTCTGGAGGTAGAACCTATGGATCCCTTTCTCAAAATAGATATTTTTAAGCACATAAAACACATAGAATCACAAAAGAAACCAATTGTATTGAAATAAAGTTTTCAAAATCTATTTTTTAAAGAAAGTTCATATATCCTAGATTAAGAATATCATACCTGGAAGTATTTCAATCACCTTGAACTTTGAGTTATAATTTGAATTCTGCCTCAGACTCTAACTGGTCATGTGATCTTGGGCAAGTCATTTAACTAATCCCTTCTAATGTCAGTTTTCTAATAAGTGAAATGAAAAGATTGTACTTGATGACCTCTAAGCTTCCTTTCCAGCTCTAAATCAACAATCGTAAGTGCTTCAAAAACACTTCTACTCAGGATGCAGGGAGAGGAAGGCTGCATCAAAGAGGAGGAAATTCCTTTGGGTCAGATCTGGAAGACAGCATAATTTCCAGCACTTATGAACACTTTCATATGTGAAGGGAGTTTCCCTTTCCTAAGAGAATATTTACTCTAAGCCTGAGAAACAACAAGGAAGAATATCTCTATCTCCTGATCCTCCTACACTGCCCCCAACATGAAAAGATATTGTGAGCATCTCAGCTGGTCCATTGCACAGCAGTAGAAATGGATTATGCTGAACCTTCCCAGGTATGTGGATAAAAGAACCCAGTCTTCTGAAATTATGGATGTATGAAAGCCTAAGGTGAAGCCAATAAGGATCCTAACAAGTTCCCTGTGCCCTACTCTATCCTCAGCCTCTGACCCACTGCTGAGGCTCCTATAGGTCAGGTCCTGTGAAATCCTCTGCAACTAGTTCATGAACACCATGTTTTCTTGGAACCAAGTAATGACAATCAATGGCAATATGCCTGTATTGAAATCATGGAATTGTTATGCCATGGAAATGCAACCTTCAGACATGGCTTAATGGAAACCTTAGAAAGTTTTTTTTTTCTTTTTTTTTAAATCTGGAGCTTGGTGAAATCTGGTATCAATTTATAGTCTTCCCCCACCTAGCAATTGAAAGCACAGTGTTTAGAGTATTGGATCGGGAGTCAAAACAGACCTGAGTTCAAACCCAGTCTGAAATACTTACTATGTAGACCTGGGCAAATCTGTTTCCTCATCTAAAAAATGGGAAACATAACAGCGTTTGCCTCATAGAATTATTGTGAGGATCTAATGAAATGATATTTGTAAAGCTCTTAGCAAAGTAGTAGGCACTATATAAATGCTTACTCCTTTCTCCCCATCTCCCATCTTGAATTCTATTTATTGTTGTTTAGTCATTTTCAGTCATATCTGACTTTTTGTGACATGATTTGGAGTTTCTTAGCAGAGTTCCTGCAGTGTTTTGCCATTTTCTTCTTCAGCTCATTTTACAGATACAAAAATTGAGATAAACAGGGTTATATGATTTGCCTGGAGTCTTCCTGATTCTAAGCCTAGTGCTCTATGTACTACACCACTTAGCTGCCCTTGAATTTTGTAGTAAAATCCTTATGAAATGTGACCCTAAGATTGAATGTTGATCACAACATAGTTTCACCTTTTGTTGTTGTTTGAGTGCTTGTTTTTTTCTCTCACTTTTTTTTCTTTTTGATCTGATTTTTCTCCTGCAACATAAGTGTGGAAATATTCAGAAGAATTGCATATATTTAACCTATATTGAATTTCTTGCTGTCTAAGGGAGGGGGGAAGAAAAATATGGAACCCAAAGTTTTGCAAGAGTGAATGTTGAAAACTATCTTTATATGTATTTCTGAAAAATAAAAAGCTAAGTAGCCCTTATCCTTAGTTATTTATTGAACAACCACAGATGAATGCAATTAATCTAAAACAAAATGATGGCTCTCTATAGAGAAATCTGTAGAAGTCTATTGGGTTTTCCATAACACAACAACAACAAACCATTTTTATAGCACTTGCTAAATGCAAAGCAAGGGTAAACTAGTGGATAGAGCCCTGGCCCTGGAGTCAAAGACCAGAATTCAAATCTGGCCTCAGATGCTTCCACTTATCTGCTTCAGTTTCCTTAACAGTGAAATTTGAATAATAGCACATACCTCCCAGGTTATCTCAAATGAGATAATTTTTATCAAGCTCTTAGCATAGTACCTGGCACATAATAAGAGCTATAAAAATACCAGTTGTTATTACTATTATCAAACTATAAGCTATGAACTGCTAGGAAGCTTTTTTATCTTTTTTTTTTTTTATAATCTAGCAGATTAGAAATTGCTAATCTAAGGGAACAGGGGATAAAAGAGGTGTTATAAGCAGGGATACTGATGCAGTTGAGAGTAATAGCAGACAGCCTGACTAAGAGAAGAGAAAGGAAAACAAGAAAAAGCTGATACAAGAATGCAAAAGGGACCTAAAAGAAATTCAGAGAGAACTGCCTTTTTCCGGGTTACCTTTTAAAGAAATGTAAATTCTTGTGGGAGTATTTGGATCAACAATTTAGAATTGAAAAGAACCTCAAAGGCTACCAGGTCTGGCTAGTTGATTTTAATTAAGAGGAAACTCAAATCTAGAGACATTAAGCAATTTGCTTAGTATTATTATACAGTATGATGCAGAACTGGGATTCAAAGTTAAATCTCTGACTCCAGTCTGTGGGTATTTGTACCATGTCCTTCTAGTTACCTAGAGATATTTGTCTTTCTTAAGGATGGCATTTACTGACCACATAAGGAATACTTGAAAAAATTTCTTGAATATAATTTAAGTTTATATTTACATAGCATTTTAATGCTTACAGAGCACTTTACATTCATTAGTTCATTTTATCCACAAGTCTTTCTTCTCTTTGTTTTGGGGAAATAATCCAGTAAGTCTTTTCCTCCAGAAATCTCACTAATGCTGTGTTTTCTTTCTCAAAGGACAGGTTTGTGAAGAATGAGTGTAGTCTAAGGATGTCCATGTTGACTTTGAGAGAAGTCTCTAAGGTGAAGTACTTATCACCTAGTGTAGACAGACCCTCATCCCATCTTGACTCAGTTATTGCCTCTTAATTCATCTCTCTCTGCTGAGTATTTTCCTACTCTAAGCCTCCCTCCATATAGTTTAAGATAATTTTCCTCAATCACAATCTGATCCTGATATTCTCCTACTTAATAACCTCCAGTGGCTCCTTATTGCTTCTAGAATAAAAAGTAACCCTTTCTGTTTAGTTTGTTTAAAGCCCTTCTCTACTTGTCCCCAACCATTCTTATAATATTACCCTTTTTTACTATACTTTACAATAAAGTATTGCTAGGTGGTGCAATGGATTGAGTGCTGGGCCTGTAGTCAGGAAGACTCGTCTTCCTGAGTTCAGATCCAGTCCCAAAAACACAAGTCACTTAATCCTGTTTGACTCAGTGTCCTCATCTATAAAATGAGCTAGAGAAGGAAATAGAAAACTACTGCATTATCTTTGCTAAGAAAAAACTGAAATGAGATTATGAAGAATCACACACAACTATAAATGACTGAACAATAATACTCAAATTGGCTTTCTCTCTATTTTTTACATAAGGCACTCTATCTTCCATCTCTGTATTTTACAATAGTACTCCTCATGTCCTTGATACTTTTTCTATTCTTTGTTTTTGAATCCTTAGTACCAAGTATTATGCTTAGCACATGATAAATGCTTAATAAGTACTTATTAATTTTTAATTTATTGATTTTTCTTGTTACTGTTCAGCTATTTCATTTGTACAGATGGAGAAACTGAGCAGAAAAGTTAAATGACTTGGCCAGGATCTCTCAATAAACAATGAGGCATTTGAGTGTAGATCTTCCTGACTCCAATCTTAACACTTTACCCATTGTATCACATTACCTGTCATGACAAAATCTAATGAAATAGTAAACATTAAGAGGACCTAGGAAAATCTAGGAAATGAAGAACAGCAGTTGTGAGCACATATAAAGTTGATGAAAATTTTAGACTTCTACATATGTTTTTTGAGCCCACCTCCAAGGCTATTCAACACCAGCAAAGAAACAAAAAGGGCTGCTTTGGTAAGTAGCTGAAATAGTGAATAAGGGGAGAGAAAAGTTACCAATCGCTCCATCTCCTGTTCCTTTAGCCTTTCTTCTCTTTGCCGACGGTGATAATCCATCAGATCTTCTCTTCCTGATATGGAGCTAATGCTGCTTTTCCTTTCTCTAAGAACTGGCTGGGGGGTACAGGAAGATTGTCTGAGGCCTTCCAAGTCAGTGTCATCAAACTCCATGGAGCTACGAGAAAAGTCCTTCCTGCCAACAAATACTCTATTGAACTCTCCAGGAGAAAATGAATTGCTAGGGCTTGTTCCTGAGAATATCATCCTGTCAAAATCATCTGATGCACAGGATGAGGTGGAAGTCAACAGCATTTTCCTAGCCACTCGGGGACTTGCAGGAATGCTAAGAGTTGAACTAACATATGGATTGCTATCCAACGAAGAGTTTTTATATGGCAAAGCCCCTGAGCTTAAGGAAGAAAAATTAAGGTAGTTGTCAGTATCTGTTATGCTTTGAGGTAGATCCTTTTCCCCAAGTTTCTTTCTTTTGGAATTACCTAGAGAGTTCCTTGGGGGCAAACTAAGTGGCATAGGCTGGTTCTCAGCAGCTTTGTACAACCTGGGCAGTGAACGGCTGTATGCTCCCATTTGACTTAGGGAGCTTCCTGAATATTTCCTAGTTCTTAAACCAACATTCTCAGCTGTTATCTCCTTGTGTTTTGTCATTTTGGGCTGAAGAGTCATGCTATCCTGGATGTTCATCTTCCTGGATTGCTTTGGGCTGGAGGGCATGCTTGTGGCTCCAGACCTTCTAAGAGGTGAAAGTCCTACATCATTAATGGAGTTTCCATTCCACATGGTCAAGAGGGAGCCTGATGCCTTTCGGCTTTCTAGCCCCCCAAGAAAGTAGACATTATCATGGGATTTATTCTTTGAGCTATACTTGGAATAAGGAAGTTTATCAGCAAGTTTCAAGGACCTATCATCTTCCCAACCAGCACAATGATCAAAGTCTGCCAACCCAAGGGGATATCCACTAAGGGAGGGTGTAGTACCTAGAAAAGGAGCAGGAGGTTTGGTGGAAACGTTTTTGTCAATGCCATCACAGAATTGTTTACTTCCCTGGATTTTGGCAAAAGAGGCATTTCTGATACCAGACCCAAGAGGAGATGGGCTTCTCTTGGCAGATATTGGTTGTGAAAGAGTTAAGTAGGAGCCAGGGTAGTCGCCATTAGTTTTAAATCTTAGGCTAGAAGTATATTTCTTCTGGTTTAAGCTATCCATTATGTCGTGGAGATTGTTTTCAAGGGAATTCACCACAAAATCTTCTTCCAAGCTACCATTTTGTAAATCCAGCTGGTTTTGTATGTAATTGTATTCGGCCATAATCGCGTTGGAATCTGCATGAAAAAGAGAGAGAAAGACAATTTTATTCAACTAAAAAAAAGGAAAGAAAAACTAATGCCAAGATCTACCATCTGTCAATTGATGTCTAGCTAAAAAATCTTACATTCTCACCATCCAGCTCAAATTTCTTGATTTATTGTAAACTCTTTTGGAGTAAGGATTGTCTTTTTTTTTTTATATTTATATCTTCAATACTTAGTACATTGCCTACCACAAAGCAAGCATATTGGTGCTTAATAAATGTTTACTGACTGACTGATTTGTACTAATAAACCTAATAAAATTACACTGCAGATTGCAAAAAAAATAAAGCTGAACAGGAATGCTTTTATAGCAATTACTAATAATATCAGAAATTGAAAATATGTCCCTAACAACTGTTCAACAAGTATTGAATTTTACTAATACATTTGGCCTACTTCACTGAAAAACATTAAGAAAGACCTTTTTACTAGTTCTGTTGCAAACATTGGAAGATATTGCCCTTGTAGTCTTAGAAAGAAAATTCTTGAGGTTCCCAAACTCAAACCTTGGCAAATATATTTAACATTTCTTCCAAAAACAATGAGGTTTTGGAAATGGATGTTGACAGGTAAGTTAATCATATTGTTATTTTAAAATAACAATAATAATACTAAAGAACTTATTTCAGTCAGAATAAACCAAGAATCTCAGAAGAAAAAAAAAAAGTCCTGAGAACAATAAGTTGGTCTTTCAAAGAGGAGCATTTAAAGATGGAAAGTATTTATAGACTATGTTCCTCAAACATCTTAGTTTTCCATTGGTGAAGAGATCTATCTAACCTTTATTACATTCTATAAACTAGCAGAAAGTTTATGTTCTCAGAAGCAGAGTATAGTCTCTAGAGAATGAACTATTAACCTGAGGTCCTCAGACCCAAGGAATTCCAAAGATCTGTAAACTAGGATGGAAAAAAATATTTATTTTCACTGAACTTCTAAATGTGATAGAGCATTTCTTTATATTATGAATATCAGCAACATTATATAATAGTGAACCAGATTGCCAAAAGGGTCATGACAAACAAAAAAATTAAGAATTTTTGCTCTTGAAGAACATTTAACAGTCATACCTGTGAGGCATCTTACATTTTTAGGTATTCTAATATCTCTATTTTTGTCAATGAAACCATCTCAATTATCAAAGCCTAATACTTCAGTCATCTTGAATCACTTCCTCTTCTTCATCTCCTTTATCTAATCAGATACCAGTTCTGACATAAAGTGCTCATTATTTTTGTACCAGGACCTCTATAACAATCTCTTAATTGACCTCTCCTCAATTCTATCCCTTTCAAATCATTCGTGGTGCCATAATCCTGCTCTCACTGTTAGTACCAGGAGTTTGTTATTAACATCTGTAGGTGTAAAATATTGGTTTTTTTTGGAAGACTTCAATGTAAAAGTTTCTAAAAAAAAAAAAATTCAAAGATGGGAGGGAGAGAGGAAGAGAACAGAATCCATTTAAACAATCCCAAACAAATTGGAGGAAGTAAGTAAGCCTTTTATTAGATTTGGGACCTGTCTATCACCTCAGTGAACATAATACCCCAGAAGATAAAGACTTTTTTGAAATAGCAATTTTGTAGGAACTTCAACAGGGAGCATGTATTTGAAAAACTAAAGATAAGAACTCAGTCAGCTTAGTTGTCCCCAAATGAAAAACAGGAATCCCAAACTTATAAAAAAATAAATGTGGGTAGCTACCATCAACTCCACAGCTTTACTGAGGAACCAGGTCTGAATACTAGCCTAATTGAACAAAAGATGAAAAAAATATATTTTTTAAACTTCTTCGACAACTGGCTAGTAGATTTACTTAGGCAAATGAACAAGGAAGAATGAGTCATAGGGCATAGAAATCCAAGGAATCTTAAAGCTAAAAAGAATGGCAGAGGTACTTTTGTCCAAACTCTTCCCCAATCAGGAATCTTATTTATAGTATTCTTAACAATCATCTAGTCTCTAGGGAACACATTACTCATTCAAAATAGCGAGTTTTACTTGGAGAGCTCCAATTGTTATCAGGTTTTATTTTTTCTTTATTTTGAGCTAAAAAAATCTGTCTGCACATGATTACTACACATTAGTATTAAGTCATCCAGAACCATAAAACTTACAGCAACATGAAGAAGCCAATGTGAATTTACTGTAGGATTTATGGATAACAAGATATACGTGCTACTCATCTAGAAGTCTAATGGCATGAATAGACAATCAAGATGACCTATGTCCCATGGCTACCTAAAATTTGATTTTAGGTAGTCACATACTTGTTAATACTACTCATTAAAATGAGGATTTTACTATTTAGTACCTAGGTGTCCTTAGGCAAATTGTTCTATGTATTCTCACTCTTCCTCAGGGATGCTAAGTACATTGATAAAGTATTACCCAGTTTTTTTTTAAATAGGATTTAATTTTTCCAAATACATTCAAAGATAGTTTTCAACATTCATCTTTTCAAAACTTTTGTTTCAATTTTTTTTCTCTCTCTCCTCTTCTCCCGCTCTTCAAAACAAGCAATCCAATATAAGTTAAACAAGTGTGATTCTTCTAAACAAATGTGACCCAATTTGATGTATGAATTCTGATGTACATATTACTATTGGGTTTATTTAATACATGAATACTTATAAGGTTACAATAATTATTGCTTATACTTGATGATCAAATAGATGGTTATGTTTAAGATATAAATGTGTCATTTCTAGTGATGGGGTATGCATAAATGGAAGTACAGTGATAGGGGGAGGAGGAAGGGAGAGAAGTGGGAAAAGACAGACAGACAGGCACAGACATAGACAAAGATTCAGAGACACAGAGATAGACAGAGACAGAGATCACTGATCAAAACTATGGGATTTAAAATTGGAATCTGTTGGAACAGAGGTTCTATATCATTAAAACAACTTACTTAAAGTACAGCTTTAGTTATGTCACTCTCCCATTCAAAAACCTTTTTTAGCTTGATATAATAAAAAAAAATCCTAGGAGTTCTCATTCTGATTCCACTATTTAATAAGCTTCAGAAAATTTGGGCAAATTACTCAGTTTCTTTGAATCTCAGTTTCCTTATTCACAAGCTTAAAGTCAAACCCAGGTCTTCTAATTTCATATTCAGTTTCATCCATCTAATAGAATCTTTCAGTTTATTCAACTGGAAGGAATAGAGATCTAGAGAATTAGGTGAATTCTATGGCTAATCAGTGACAAAATTGGGACTCGTCTCTTTAAATGTCATCTCACTTCAAATCCAATGTTCTTTCCATTATACCACACTGCCTCTCAAACTATAAGTATCTATTAAGTGTTTAATGTATTCTAGGTACTATGCTAAGGATTGTGCAAAATACATATATACAGCATAAATATGAAATTAATAAATACAAGTATATACAAAATAGGCAAATACAAGTTAGTTTATACCATGAGTAAAGACATTTTTCTAGGAGCCTGTGGTTGTGGTACTTTAAATCAGTCAAATGTTTCCTTCCCTCCTAAATCATTTAGCCTTTTAAAATATTAGAATGCAAACTACAACAGCACTTCTTAAATTTTAGATGGGTTATCTAATTGTTCTTCCTTGGTTTTCTGGGCATAGATACTCACTGTGCTAGTTCTTCCATAAAAGGCTATTTTAAACAATGAAGCCAGATGAACACACTGCTATGTTTCCCCAACTGTTCAAAATTACTCTCAGACCAAAAAAATGTCTATCAGACAAACTTACTAATTCCATTTTAAAACTTTATCAGTAGTATGTGGGCAGAAAGCAAACCACAAAAACATAAGAAAGAAACATGTACTAACAAATTAGTTTTTTAATCTTTTACACCTAGCCCAAGTCACATATCCTTTCAGTTGCCAAATCTTTCCCTGTCCAGTCTTTGTTCCTTTTACTGACTGGCTCCCACAACTGGAATATTCTTCCTTTTACTATCTGATTACTAAGAATGGCATTGGGCACTATGTGGCACAGTGGATAGGATACAGGTTTTAGCTACAGAAAGAGCTGAGTTTAAATCTAGCCTCAGACACATTCTAACTATGCAACTTTGGGCAAGTCATTTAACCCTGCATCAATTTTTTCATCTGTAAAATGAGCTGGAGAAAGAAATGACAAACTACTTTGGTATTTTTTGGCAAGAAAACCTCAAATGGGTCACAAAGTCAGACACAACTGAATAACAAGAAACATTGGTGCTCTTAAAATCTCACCTCCTCCAGGAGGTCAGTCATCATCCCTTAGCTGCCAGTTCCGTCCCCTGGAAGGCTATTATCTGCCAACTATTCACTTATCTGGTAGGTGCCAATTTATGCACAAATTGCCCCCCTTACATTAGAATGTAAGTTCCTTGTTTCAGGCAGGAACTGTTATATAGCTTTTGCTTTGTATCTCTAACCCTGGATACATAGTAAGTACTTAATAAATACTTCTAATAAATACTTCTTGTTGCTTGCTTACCCATAAATGCCCAAATACAAAACCAATGTGAATTTTGTAACAATTAAAGACATTTTATATATGTAGACATTAAAGCATTTTAGTGATAGTTTGGGGTACTGTATCAATAAAATTAAACAGACAAATGTGAGCTGACCTAAAATGGGCATTATCATAAAGCAATTAAAGATTTCCTGCATCCCCCAGCTCTAAAAGAACTTTCTTGGAATTGACAGTCATGGATACTGGGATTCAAATCATGGTTCTAATACTTACTGACCAAGTGACCAACTCTCTAAGCCTCATCTCAGGATACTATTATAGAATAATTGCTATAATAATCTCTCTTGATATATCCATTGGGTCACTGTGTTTTGAACATATCTAGAGTTTCCAATTCACAATAACATCAACAACAATATTAAACAGTAATAGCTGATGTTTGCTTACATTATATTTTCCTTCTCAAAAAAAAAAACCTTTTTTTCCCTGTACAGCAAGATAACTGTATATATATTTTTTGATCTGTCAAATATTTTAACATAATTAACATGTATTAGACTTCCATCCATCTAGTGGAGGGGGTGGGGGGTAGAAGGGAAAAATCTGTAACAGAAAGCTTTGCAAGGGTCAATGTTGAAAATTACCTATGCATGTTTCACAAATAAAAAGCTTTAATTAAAAAAAATAGTAATAGCTAGTATTTACATAGTACTTTCAACTTTGCAAAGCACTTTCTATTATTTCATTTGATCTTAACAACCCTTTGAGATTTGTGCTACTATTATTATCCCCATTTTATCAATGAAGAAACCGAGGCTGAGAGAACTTGAGACTTGTGCAAAATTGGTATTTGAGGCAGGTGTTCCTTATTTATTTTTCCTTATTATTCCTTATTTATTATGCTATCTAGTTTTCTATCATTTTTATAGATACACACACACACACACACACATATACACACAAGAACTCTCTTGCCTCTGAGACTTTGCAAAGATCACCTCCTATCACTAGAATACATTCTCTCCTATATCAGTCACTTGGAATCTCTTGCTCCCTTCAAGGTTCTTACCTTAGTCTTCTTCCCTTTTTCAAAATTTCTTGTATATGTTTATGTATAACATATACATATGTTTATGTATCATATTCCTCAGAGTAATATAAAGTCCTTGAAGACAGACACTGGCTTTTTGTTGTTGCTATTTATTTTTCAAAAGGATAAAACACTTTTTTCTTCTGGATGAACTTGGTGCTGCCATCTTTTTCAATCATACAAGGCAGTGTGGGTATGATAAAATACAGAATTTGGATTCAGGAAAACCTGTATTCCAAACTCGCCTCAGGTATTTGTTCTCAGATATTTATTTTGGGCAAATCATTTAACCCCTCTGAGACTTAATTTTCTCATCTTTGAAATGGGCATAATACTTATAAAACAGAGAATAGTGAAGAAAATGTTTTGTAGGCCTTAAAGCACTATATTTCAGGAAATAAAAAACCTGGAATAGGAATAGTATATTAGTGGTAGGACATAATGGGAAGAGAAGGCATGGATGTGATAATTGACAAAATGGACCACAGAATATAACCAGAGAAAGTAACAGAAACTAGCCTTATAAATAAGCAAAAAGTTTGACAACAACAACATAAACAGAGTTCTCAATGCTAATCCCATATTTTAAATCACTCCACATTTACAATGTTTATATTGAGAGTTAATTTCATCTCCCCATATAGCCTCAAACTAACAAGGTATACTCAAACCTTAACCAGGTATTTTCAAAAAGTTTAGCTTAGAGTCATGTTTCAGCCATTGAAGTCATTTCAAATTTTAAAATCATTAAAGCTTACTTAGCAAGTACAAGTCATTTTTTAGTTGTGGCTTTAGTGCTATTAGTATTGATTTCTGAAGAAGTCAGATCTAAGTGAAAAATCAATTTCTATGACTCTGTCACTTACCTGATCATTAGATCTCCTCTCCTTCCCCCACTCTGAGAATAAAATGATAAAGCATGAGACTCTTTCTGCTCTTCTAAGTTCTTAAATCCTGGACTTTACATGTTTTGAATATCCTATATAAAGCCTTATATAGTTAACATTTGAATCCTTCTTGTACACAAGAATCCTTGTGCCTTTGTGGTGGAAGTAAGAGTTCCAAGGGCTCGGCTGTGGATGTATGTAACATACAGACCCACAGAAGCGTCTTGTCAAGAAACCAGCAGCCATCTGGTGTACATCTGAAGCACCATCAAGGAAAACATATAGAAAGCCTAAAGATGAAGGAAGTTAAAATGCTGCAGGAATATTTTCATTTGTTTTCTAATCCACACTGATGGTTTTTTGGTTTGTTTTGTTTTGTCCAGGCCTGTAAAATTCATTGGTATAAACCAGCTGTTCTTAAACTTTCAACTCTCAGGACTTTAGACTTAAAAATGAGAGCACCAAAGAGCTTTTAACAGCAGCAACAATAGATGACATGTATATAACTCTTTAAGGTTTGTGAAACTCTTTACAAAGAACTTATTTTATCTTCACAACAATTTGTGTTTTTTTTTTAAGATGGGCTACTTATCTATATGGATAGATATCTCTATTTGTTATGTTAGAAATTAAAATTGATATTTAAAATACTGATTAATTCATTTAAAGTAACAATAAACCTAAAATATTCATGTTTTATGAACTATTTTCCAAATAAAAAAAATTACATATTATTACAAAATTCTTTAATGTTAGGTTTAATAGGGGAACAGCTGGATTCTTCCATCTACTTCTGCATTCATTCTATTGTGATATTTTTTTGATTGAAGTATATGAAGAAAATTTAGGCTCATACAGATATGTAGTTGGAAGAGGTGGGGGGATACTTTCAAAGGCAAATAGCATTTTATTATTGTCATGAAAAAAGTTTGGCTCTCACAGACCCCTTCAAAGGGTCTCTGGGTCCACAGACTGCACTTTTGAGAACCACTTAAACTGTGGGTTGAAACCTCATATATTATCATTGAATGTGAAGGTTATGAAATTATGATTTATTATCAGTAAATGTTTGAGTTGTATACCTATTTTATATACCTATATACTTGGGGTTTGAGT
The DNA here is from genome assembly GCA_023553655.1 of Myrmecobius fasciatus. NCBI lineage: Eukaryota > Metazoa > Chordata > Mammalia > Dasyuromorphia > Myrmecobiidae > Myrmecobius > Myrmecobius fasciatus. The sequence goes on along the minus strand of JAJPUD010009955.1, from coordinate 17,878 downwards.
AAAAATTTCTTGGGCAAAAAGGTACACAAGTGAAAAAAAAGTTAATAAACCTTGGTATAAATAAACTTGGCAACTTCCTCTTTTAGGACAGATGCGCAACCGCTCTTCAATTTATAGTTGTAATTGGCCTGGGACACTTAGAAATTAAATAATTTAATATAGGATCATACAGCTAATATGTATCAGAGGGAAGGACAGAATTCAATTCTTTCTGATTCAAGCTGACTTTCTATTCATTACTCCAAGACTTCATCTTTCCCACAAAAAAAAAAAAAAAAAAAAAAAAAAAGCCACAGTCAGAAAGATCTTTAATGGATAACATTTGCCCCAGAAACATACAACCACCAAGGAAGAAGTAGCAGCAGCAGCAACAACAAAGAAACAAAAAAGTAACCATGGTTGTTTTTTGTAGAAATAATTTTTTAAAAGTAAACCACAGAAATGTTTTTTGGTGAAAAATCCTACTCAGATTCCAACCCTTTCAACCTTTTTGACTGGTATTTCCTTTCAAATTGAATCTGCCAAACAGACTCTCTTAGTAAAACATTACTTTCAAAACCATGTCTCTATCTATGCATGAACACTAACTGTGAATACCAGAACTGCTCTGATTTTAGATTTATGGTAATGAAAACATAATCAGGGGACAATGCAAATAATCTTTAAAAATTTCATTTCCTCCCTCCCCAACTCAGAAGGTTTTTTTTGTTTTTTTTTTTTGCTTTTTTGTTGAGGCAATTGGGGTTAAGTGACTTGCCCAGAGTCACACAGCTAGGAAGTGTCTGAGACCATATTTGAACTCAGGTCCTCCTGACTTCAGGGCTGGTGCTCTAACCACTGCGCCACCTAGCTGCCCCCAACTCAGAAGGTTTTAAAGGCTTGGTCTTCACAGTTGGATCAAACCAAGTCATTGGGGAAATGAGCACAGTGGTATCTTCAAGTAGGAACATTGGGAACATCTCACTATTTACAGAGAATCTCCCTTCAATTTGGAGTCTTCTTGGACTTCCTCAATCATAGTGGCAAATGCCTTTAGTGAGCATAGATGTTCCTTTTTTTTAATACTTTCTCTGATATTTATTATCAGAGTTTAACTAAAAAGTGTTATTTCTATTTTTATATCTTCATATGGATCCTAAGTGCTTTTGATATGTGGAGGGGAGAAAACTTGCTGAAAAAGTAAGGTGATGTTTTGTTCTCTAAAATCCAAGTGGTATCTGATTTTCTATCTTTCAGTTAACTGTCAGATAATAAAGAAGTATTCCAATGTTGAATATCACTTGCTGAAGCCTTATTGATCCCTACTAATATTGTTATTAAGGATGTCCTCCATTCATGTATAAATGACTGAACAATTTTGTATGGATGGGAATGTAAGCATATAGAATTGTAGTACTGATGTTTTATTGTTATTAATAAAATCAGTAATTTTTTTCTATGCCCTTTCTATCTTCCCCTTCTTCAGATATCTAAAGTTAAGAATCCATCAATACCTACAAAACCATGTTGTCTTCAGCACAGGCTTCCTCTTTTAAATATACTTATTCCAATCTAGCTGCTTTTCTTATCTTTGTTCTATCTAGTACTGTTTCCTCTTCTTTAAGCAATTTAGGGATGCTATTGTTCAAATATGGTGATTCTATTATCTTTAAAAAAGTTTATTGAAAACTGTTTAAATAAAAGTTTACATATTCACATCTATGTATATACGTGTGTAAATGTACATATATGTGAATGTATGCATTTTGGTCTTTTTTTCATTTATTCATACATGTAGCAGAAATTTTGTACCACATAAAGCATACATGGCAATGAAAGAATGCACTAAGCTCTTCTGGAGGCTTCAAGTGACTCTGTGAACCCTGCATAGCTTAATGCTGAAAAAATCAGCACTTGACATTTGGCAACAAATTCTGGTTGGTCCCTTGGCCCATTTACTCAACTTTTGATTGCATCAAAGAGGGCTTTTCTGACACAAGTTAGAAAAAAGAAATATGTAAACTCTTATTTCAAATCTGTAGAACTTCTAGTAAGTATTTTCACCATAATGAATTGGGAGAGGGGTCCTCTCTTTCCCTGGTCTAGGCTCAATGTGCTATGAACACACTGTAGCAAAAGCATGTGTCTTGGCTGGAAAAGCCTGACAATGGGCCTTAGGGCTCTAGTTGTTGCCTTTTCTTTTTTTCCTGATTATAGGTGATTGAACAGCAATCTTGAGATGGCAATTCCAGCCTTGGAGGTCACTTTGGGAGGTTGAGAGGTTCAGAAATCCTGGATCCTCAACTGTGTGGGAGACACCCTCCATACATCCACTAAAGCAGGGGTGGGGAACCTTTTTTTCTACCAAGGGCCATTTGGTTATTTCTGATATCATTTGCAAGCAAGTAGTGGGACACTGCTGTACCTAGCTTTCGTCTCATCATTGCCTGTGGCTGCTTTAGCAAATGATTCCGTAGGCTTTAAACAACCTGTAGGCTGGATGTATTCCACCCCTGCACTAGAGTCTCTTAGACATATATGCAGGTATGACTAAATAATGTTTATCTTTGCTAATGAAATCTTGATATCTTCTCAATATATTTCATCATTCCATTAATTCTGTAGGTTCTGGGAGTAGATTGGGGAATGTTAGATTAAAAAAAAAGTTTGAGAAATACTATTTTAGACTAAAAAGTTGCAAATTTATATTGTTTACAGAAGTTAAGTTTTATATTGAAAAATAATAGATATAAGATCCAAACTTCACTTTAATCACTGGTTACATATATAGTGCCTCCTAGGGCCTGGCATATAATAGGAATTTAATAAATGTTTCTTGTTTAATTGGTTTCAGTTTTTGCCCTCAATTCATCCATTATAAGGTAAGAAAGATGATAATAATCATTGGCTAAGGAAAACAGTAGTATTTTTAGCCCTAGTCTTTTTTTAAAAATAAATTCCAAACTCAGCACCCTCTTCATCCCAAGTTCCCTAAACACCCTCCATTGTTTCCTTGCCCTCTAGATTCCCCCTTTGCAAACATAACCCTCCAGCTTCCCAAATCTTTCTATTCTGGAAATCTCCTCCACCCCTACTTGGCAAATAGCTCCATCTCAACAAATAACCTTAGACCCCATCTTTGCAAATAGACTCCTCCTTGCAAATATCCCTTCCTACACACACAGCTTTGCAAACATCCCAGAACACTCTTTAAATGCTCCTGATACTTCCCTGTGTTCATTCACTCAGATCTACTCCCTCCACTTCAACTCCCTGAACTCTGTTCATTTACTTTAAACTCTTCTTCCACTATATACATATATATATATATATATATATAAAAATAATCAGAGAGAGACAAAAAAAATTACTACAAAATGGTGCCCTTACTGAAAATGTAGAAGTGAATGAATGCCCCTACTTTCCTTTCTACTGCTACCTTTAAAGTACATAACACATGAAGTAACAGATATAGATATATTATATATATACATATATACTATTCATGTATACTGTGTGTGTATATATAGATGATTAAATGCAGATTAAATATCTCAGATGCTCTCAGCACAAGGAGAATGTTTTAATATCAGAGAAAAATTCAAGATATGCAGTTCCACATAGAAATGAATGTTTGTTTTTAAGCCAATTTAGACTAAATGTTAACAGGACAAGGAAGGAGGAAATAAAGGACATGTTTTCACTCCTGCAGATGCCCCTTTTGTTAGCAGTCATAAATCATATTTATGATTTATATATATATATATTATAATATTTTACATTATATTTTAGTGCCTAAAAGCAATTTCCTTTTTTCTCTTCTTTGAGAAAGTTGCCCATGGAGAAAGCTGATGATTTCACTGGCAGCATGCATGTCCTCAAACCCCTGAAAAAGTCTAATATTCAAGAAAAGAACCAAAAATTGCATCCAATATAACAAGATCATGACATGCATAAATCAAGAGACATTCACAGCAAAGTATAAGATTTAAAGGCCAGATCATTATTCCCTATGTTTATTACAGAAATCATGGCACCCAGAGAAACTAGAAAAATGTTAGTGTACAATGTTTAAGATCTCCAAGTGTACAACAAATTGTGATGTGTAGAGACTGCTCACAATGTTTTCCTCTAAGAAGTTCTGAGGAAAGTAGAAACAATGGAGAACAAACATCAAGACTATCCACATGATCTAATGCACATTATGCCAGACTGCATAGCAGGGGCAAAAAATGGGCAAGCTACTTTTCACATTTTATTTTCATTAAATAATAATAAAGTCCCCAGAATATGCAGAAAATATATTAGCTCTGAAAGTCAGAGGAACTGGTTCAAATTCCATTTCTCATGCTCAAAACCTCTATGACCTTCCACAAATCACTTAATTAGCTGGGTCCCCATGTTCCTCATCTGAAACATTAGACTAGAGAAGGTGGACTCTGTGGTGCCTTTCTTACTCTAGATCTATGATGTTGAAAGAGCCTTCTTCAAACATAAGGGATTCTATAATAATAGGATATCTCTTGCTGTCCTGAAAACAGAGAGCTTAAGGGTATGCAAGTGGAATGAGAAGAAAGGATCCATCCAGGAAATGGACTCAGTTTTGCAAATATCCAGGTTTTTGTAATATTTCATGAAATAATAGATGATATATTTGTTTAAACCAATTTATTATTTCACATAGTTTATATTTTGAATTTTTTTTCCTCTTTGTTACATTATTTATGGCATGTAGGATGAGTGTAAATGTGAATGTGAAGAAAAAGAGAACAGAGAAAAGAAGTCAATCAAATAAAAAAAGAGCAAAGAAACAAAGAATTCTAGTCTCTCATTTAATTAATGAGAAAAGGGAGGCACAGAAAGGCTATGTGCTTTTTTCCAGAGGTACAAGGCTAATATGTACTTGAGGCAAAATTCAAACTTGTCTCGGGATTTCAAGCCTAGCTCAGTCTTTGAAGTCACCTAGATGTCCATAGTTAGGGAAAATTCTTTTGAATGATTATGGATCTCATTTAATTAGCAGTGCAATGCTCAATCTGAGTAATGACATCTGCAAATAGGAGCATTTTAAAAGTTTTATCTTTGATATGAAATTCTTCTCATGTGGCTCTGTCTCGAACTTTTTCCATGATACTATCCACTATTTTTCTTGAACATGCTTGTCCTTGTTTTAGGAGTTACCTGAGAACAGTAATTTGAAGTTGGAATAAATCTATCTTGGCTATGACATCATTCACAGAATCTTTTTTTCTCTTTTGTCAACAAAAAGATAGGGACATAGAAATGAGCAAGAAAAGAAAAAAAAATTTGAGTCCATTTTAGCCACACACACCTCACCCTGTTCACTCACAAAACCTTCCTTCTTACTTATAAAATCAAGAATTGATTGCTATCATAAATTTGTGGAGAGATACAGCTATGTGATGGCAGTGAATAGAGCACCAACCCTGGAGTAAGGAGAACCTGAGTGTTAATCCACCCTCAGGCATTTACTGTGTGACCCTGGGCAATCCCACTTAACCCAGATTATCTATTCTCCTCCTCAAAAAATGTGAAAGGAAAAAGTTTATGAAGAGCACCCAATTCTATTTCCCTCATATAACAGATTAGGAAGATAAGTATGAGAAAAATAAAATGTATCACCAAGATTACATATGTAGTAACAACTAAACTAGCACCAGTTGTTCTAAAATCATTAAAGTAATACCAGATACCTAAATTCACAGTTTCAAATATTCTGTGACATAGAATGTTAAGTATTAATTATTTATTTCAGGTGACATCTAAATGATATTAATTCCATGTATAAATGGATACTTAAATGATTTCTCTGGGGCATTGAGAAGTTCAATGACTAGCCCAGGATGACCTTGCAAATAATAAGTGTCAGAAACTGAACCTGAACTTGGGACAACTTTTCAGCCACTATGAAATGCTTCCTCTCCTGTGAACTTTAAAATATAAGATAAATATAAATTATTGTTATTATTTCTCATTTTAGCTTACTTTTTAAATACTTCCTTGTTTATTAGCAACTCTACCACATGGTGGTGCCAGAGAAGAGAAGGTACTAAAACTGGCCTTCAATATACACTTGTTCAATTAAACAGATCCTAATTGAATCAATTTTACTTACTCACCAATCTGCCAAAAGGGCAAGTGGCAAAAAAAAAAAAAAAAAGACAAAAATGATAGTACTAAATATACACTGACCTGGAAAATTGAGAACTGACATTGTAGATGAAACCAATAGTCAAACAGAAATCTGTAGGGGCAGCTACTTCTCTACAGCTGTGACAATCCCAGACCATGGTAAATTTTTTCATCATGGCACCCTGGGAAAGAAACTGAACCACACAACTCATGCTAACATAATATGCTACGGATATCTCATTCAACACAGCATATATGCTGCATTTTGCTATGCATTCCCAAAGCCTATAATTCCCTGGACCCTGCTGTGGAAAAAAAAAAAAAAAAATTGCCTCTGTTAATGGTTAGGCAGTGACTTGATCTGGCCAGGAAGGCAGCTAGACTCTCATCCCCCACTCCACAAAGCCTATCTCTCCCCCATGTCTAAGCCAGCCTGAGAGGATGCAAGGATTGGCTTTCCTCCCACTTTACCCTGCCTTGGTTTTAGCAGAGGCAGAACACAGGTCAAGGCAACAAATCTTCCAGCTACCAACACAATCTGTTTTCTGTGAAGTTCTGTATTCTTGTGAGTGAGGCCATGTGGCCAGACAAACCAAAGACAGATTCTTATTTGAAAAAACCAAAGCAAAACAAAACAACCCGAACAAAACAAAACCAAAAAACAACCTCTGGCAACATGGATGAGAGGGAGAAACAGGAGGGAAACACAAACTTGGTCTCTAAGGTTCTTGCCAGTTCTAAATCTATGATTCTGTGAACTTAAGAGACTTCTACAGCATTTTCAGGTTTAGAAAGCCTTTTTTTTTTTTTTTTTTTTTTTTTGCATCAATCTTGTGAAGTAATTACAAGAAGTCTTGAAAGGGAAATAAATTTCCCATATCCACATAGCTATTCAATTTCTACTCTTAAAAGCTGAAAAGGTAAATTGATTAAACCTATATTTAATGTTGAACTTATCTACAAAACAATCCCTTCCTCCTTCCATCCCTTCTTGTCTTGTTCCCTTCTTTCCTTTCTCCTTTCCTTCCTTCCTTTTCTTCCTTTGTTCTTCTTTCCTCCTTCCCTTCCTCCCTCCTTTTTTTTTCTTTCTTTTTCATATTTTATTCTCTCCTTTCCCTCCTTACTTCTTTTCACTAATGCAGGATGCCTCTTCCTGGTTACAAAGTGGCTTGAGTTACTAAACTCAGAACATTTCAGGTAGAGGATAGTCCATGATGTAGGAAAAAGACCATCAGCAAGTCACTTATCCTCCATGTGGAGCATCATTTCATCTGAAAAACCAAAAAGTTTAACTAGACAGTTAATCCTAAATCTCTGAACTAAATGGTCTACAGTTTTCCTCTTAGCTCCTAAATCTATGATCCTAGAACCATATTTATCTTCCATTGATCAATATAGACTAAATTCTGAAAAATATTACCAAAAAGAAGGTGTGGATGGGTACACATCAACTTGAAAAACTGTTTTATAAGGTGGATGGCTTTGGTGTGTATCAGCAAAGTATCCTCCCTTCCTTTCACCCCTCAATAAAAAAAGCAACCCAAGGATCCTTGAAATATTTATTTAAGTGTTGGGTTGAAGAGAAAAGGAGAAAGAATGGAAAAATTCATCTAACAAGGATTAGCCATGGACCCCTTTGGCAGCCCTTTGAAGTTGATGGATCTTAGAAAGTCTTTAAATAACTGAAGAAAATACTAAATTTCATTTAGAACTTGGTGAAAATATAGATTTTTTTTTCTCCATTCAAGTTCATAGACTGCCTGGAATCTACTTAACTATGGCATAATTATAGGTTAAGAAACCCTGATCTAACAGAATTAAGAATTAGCATATGGCTAAACAAATACTCCAAAGACCTCTCCATATTGTTATCTCTTTTATCTAGCACCCTACATTTATCTTGCTTGTCAGTTTCTAATTCTTTACTAGCTTGTACCTATTTCCCCTGCATATCAATATCAGGATCTTCTCTCTGATTTTTCCTTAGGAACTTTTTTTTTGGGGGGGGGTGCAATATTCTTGTCTAGAAAACACAGGGCTGTCACACTGTTTTGGGCAGCAATTAACAAGGCATTTCCTTGCAAGCAAATATAAATCAGAGTTCATATAAAAAGCTAAAGATGTTATTCATGTTCATTTGAGATTATTTTCTTAAATGTCTCAAGGAAAATCCTCTAAAAATTTTGAACATAATTTATATATAAATTCACCTGCAGGGATTATAGCCTTCTTTTTCCACATTATGGAGACAACAACTTATTTTGAAATTTGCATAATTTTCATGTCCCCTTTTCTTCCCCAAAAGTTTTTTTCTTAAAAGCTTTGGAAATATGTTATGTTCTTTCAACCATTTTCAATAAGACAAGCTATTGTTATGCTAGTCAAAAAAAAAAAAACACCCACTAAACAAATCCTATAAATATGTTCCTGGCAATTGGTTATTCAAGAATTGTTGACTTAAATCTCTCTTTTGATACTATCCAAAAAACTGGTTTAAGCAATAACAAAAACTGGAAGAAGAATAAGGAAATGAGAAAACTTGTCACTCCATCTATGTAGAGTTCCACTAAAATAAATTATTTGGAACAATTTTTAAACACTTTACTGTTGCTCCAAATATAGAATCACAGGGTTACAGATGTGGAAGAATAATCTCAGAAATTTTCTAATCCAAACCCTTCATTTTATAGAGCAGGAAACTAAGCCCCAGGGAGGTTATTGGGACTGGGTCAAGACTGTAGAGGAGCAAATTGTCAGAAATCAAATCTGATTTCAGGTCCTTCAACTTCATAAGCAACATCTTTCATTGGTGTCATAGACTTTTAGCTCCTTATGCAAGTCATACAAGAATGGCTACTTAGTACAGCAGATAGAGCACTGAGCCTGCATACTCATCTTCTTGAGTTCAAATCTCATCTTATTTCCTAACTCTGTGACTCTGGGCAAGCCACTTAACTATGTTTACCTAAGTTTCCTCATATGTAAAATGAATTGGAGAGAGAAATGGCAATCTACTCTAGTATCTTTGCCAAGAAAACCCCCAAAGGGGTCAAAGAGTTGCACATGACTGAAACAATTGAACAACAAATTCGTGTTATACTCATTTGTCAATTTATGACACAGAGCTTAGAAAAGTGTGATTAAGCATGAAAAGCACAGAAGAATCTAACTTCTAGATGTTGTGAGTTTAAAGGACTTTCCTACAGTTTCAGCAATGCAAAGAAAGGAGAATTAGATAAAATAACTACTATGACAATAGTATTTTGCATTGCAAAAGCCAAGATCACAAATCTATTGCTTAGTCCCCAGGATGTTGCACATAAGAGGCAAGATGACAGAATGGGGGGTTTTCCAAAGTTCATCTTGCCACATGAAATAATCATAGCAATAGGGACTCTGAAGTCAGGAGGATCGGGGTTCAAATTTGCCCTTAGACATTTATTACTTACTGTGTAATCTTGGGCAAATCACTTAACCCCAATTGCTCCCCATCCCATTGTAAATAAATAAGTATATGACAATACAACAGCTAATGTGTTTGCTTAGCACTGTGATAAGTTCTTTACAATTACTATCTCATTTGATCCTTACAACAATCTTGCAAGTTAGATGCTATTATTATCCCCATTTTATAGATGAAAAACTGAGGCAAAAAAAGGTTAAGTGATTTGCCCAAAGTCACACGAGTTTGAACTCAGGTCTTCCTGACCTAGAACCTGTACAGAACCCCCTAGTGGCCTGCAAGAAACACAAAGAATCCCCAAATGCTGATTCAACAATTATAGGAAGACTACAACTGAAAGACCCTTCCATAAAATAATTCTTAAGGAAGAAAATATAACAGAAGGCCAACTCACTGTCTTCGTTCCTGACACTCCTGCTCAGGCCTCCCTCAGTACCAACCTGTGCTCCACACATGTGGAGAACATGTACCTCATCTCTCATGTCTGCTTTAATTTTAAGGACAGACTTTGGGGAACTGATCTCTTGACAGGTGCTCCCACAGGTAAGCTGAAGCCCTAATGTCTGGGTACTCCTATCCCTGGTTCCCCTCCCATCTCCCACAGACCACCCACCTAGGTGCTTTCATCCTCCTTGGCAGCTTCAGATTTAGACAAAGATTTAAGGAGTTAATTCTGTTAGTGTTCCAGGGGGAATGTCCCACACTCTGGGAGACTTTAACACCCTGAATCAGACCAAACTGGAGCTTGAGAAGAGAGAATGAGGACAGCTGTGCAGGAGTGTGGAGCATGGGGGAACAATGGAGAAGGAAGGAAACCAGAAATATACAGCACTGCTTATTACTATTTAATATAGCACAAAAACAAAAACAGACAGACAACAATAGGGAGAGAAAGAAAGAGATTCGATTGCAAAGGGATTTTGAAATACTGTTGCCCCTTAATGTCTTGGGGGACTATTGTCCTCCCACCTAAAGTCTCAGAGAGGAGGGACTAATAAAAATAGAGGATAGTAGTCTGAGTCATCTTTATAGCTGAAGAGATACAATTCCAAGCCTGAAAAGCTAGGAGAATAGAAAATAAAGACTGAGTTAAAACAGCACTGGTTATTTATAAAAGAAATGATTACAAACAAGAAGCATGATTATATCCAATCAAGTACCTGACAGAGACAAAAACTGACTAATAAGTCAATCAAGAGTATTTACTAAGTGACTACTATGTGCCAGGGACAAAAAGGCTAAAAAAAAAAAAAAAAAAAAAGCCTTCCATTTCAAAAGAGCTGACTAATAGTCTAATAGGAGAGATAGCATGAAGACAACTTTGTACAAACAAGATATATACAATTTAAATTGTAGCTTATTAATAAAGAAAATGCAGTAGCATTTAAGGGGATCAAGAAAAAATATGATGAAATATAAACAATTAATTTTGGGGAAATGTCATCTCATTGAACAATCATCTTCTTGAAACAACAACAAAGCAACTCTAAGAACCAGCAGAATGTTTTAGAAGAGCAATCAATAAAATAAATGAAAATATCAAAGAATGGAACTTCTAAGGAGGAAATTCCCTCTAGTAATACAGACCAGTATCTGGCTCTGCAATGTGTAACCTTTATTGTCTTAGTTTCTGATAAGCTAAGTGATTAGTCTAGGATCATACATCCATATTTGTAGAAGTCAAATTTGAATTCTAAAAAGGAAGAGATCAAATCTAATGAGGCTGGAAAGATTGGAACAAAAGTAAACTCTTTCAGTAACAGTAGATTCTGCAAAAAGAAAACAACCCAAGCAGAATGAGAAAAATTGAAAAAAAGGGAAAAATAATGAAATAAAACAGGATTGGAAAGATACATGAAAGTACAATAAAAAAATACTAAACTTTGAAAAAGAGCTGGAAATGATCTAAAGATTATAGAAAAACAGCATGAAAAAGAAAAGCATGATACCATTGTCAAAGAATTAATACAGAAAAATTGCTCAGAAATAATGAAAGTAAACAGAAATGTTTAGTTCAGAGAAATCCATAGAACATCAACAGAGGAGTTCCAAATCAGATTTACAAAGAAATATCATAACTGAACTTCAAAACTATATCAAGGAAATATATTTGGCATTAATGTTTATTTAATTATAATTATTATTTAATATTAATTTGACATTGATTAATTAGACTATGTGTAAAATATTTCTGATACTGGAAGTAGGCTACTTAACTCCTCCCTCTTCCAAAACAGAACATTTTGAATGCTTTGTCTTATTTAATTAATCCTAGGAAATTAGCAAATAACTGGATATTGTCTTCTGTTAAGGAAACTCAGAAATGAACGTCTAATAGAAAGAATGTTGGGGCAACTAGGTGGCACAGAGGATACAGCACCAGACCTGAGTTCAAATGTGATCTCAGACATTTAACATTCCTTAGCTGTGTGACCCTGGACAATCCACTTAACCTCAATTGCCTCAGCAAAAACAAAAACAAAAACAAAAAAAAAAAAAAAAAAAGAATGCTGATCAAGAATTCAGAAGACCAGACCTGGGTTTGAGTCTAGGTTGTTATTAACTATCTGACCAAGGTACTTAATGTGATTATGCCTGTTTCTTCATTTGTAAGGAGTGGGGGAAGATTGAATTAGAGGATCTCCAAGATCCCTTTCTGGCAGGAAATTCTATGATGCTTACTAACCTAAAATGATAGTAAACACTTTACCTAGGAATTAGTCTCCCTTTTTATTCATCAATATATGAAGACCTTCCCAGTTTCCTTGGATATTGAGGATAATATAGAACAACCTTCTGAGTTGGCTGATTTACCTTTACTAAAGGTTCCTTTCCATTTTCTATTACATGTTTCTTTACATGGGGGGTGGGGAGGAGAGGAGAGAAAGGGAAGGTGTCTTCTATTATATCTCTCTACCCGATTTGACTAAAATATAGTAAAAACTTTTTAACAGTTGAAGTCTGTTCCCTTAATCCCTATGTATGCATATACTATATTCCTATAACAAAAAGCAACTTAGATTTCAGTTAGTCTTAATGCATATGGCTAGCCAGCACCTGTGAAGCTGGATGAGGTAAGTGTTTGAAACTTATTGGCTGAAATGTATGTTTCATTTTGTACCTGAGCTGAAAAAGTAGCATCTGTTGTGTCTATGATCCCATCTGCTGTCCACTTTACCAGGGATGATACGGTACAGACATCAGTATAGTGTCACAGGTCATGAACAATAGAATTGCACATCTCTTCCATGGGGATGCTTCATGAAGACATATGTTATATCGTCCCCTGGGGCTGATGCCAATCAGCTTCCATTCAAAGGCTACATATGGTAAATCCTGAATGTAACATCCCATATCTTAGGTACAGAAGGGTTAGACTTAGGTCTCAAAAGACTCCTTTTTTGACAAATATGTATTTCCTCTATCAGATGAAAATCTGTTCACTCAAATCTAAAGAAAAATAGTAGGCAATTATTGGTAACTAACACCTGTAATATACTTGGTGATTCTTAAATACAAAGATCTCCTACAAGCATAAAGAACCTTAAAATGCATTCTGTTTGAGTAAAGCCAGCACATGCTGTAAAACAAGTTCTTGAGGGAGCCAAATTAGTGTTATGAATTCTGTTAAAATATGCCCAGAGGCAATAATGTAGTATTATGGGGGATTGTAGATTAAGCAGATCATTTGGAGCTTGCTTTTGTTTGATGAAGAAGACATGTATAGGTTAAGAATCAGTTATAAAGGATGACAAAAGATTTAAACATCTGCATGGGCAATCTAACTCATGAAACACGTGTGTTCTTGGAATAGGTGCAAAACTAACCCCCTTCTTCCAAGTTTGCAGCTTGGCAAGCTACATTATGCTATGGGCTAAAAATTAACAAAGTCATAATCCCCAATGCTAATCTACTAAAATGATTTGAAATAAATCTAATTCTTTCATTTGTTTTTCCAGTGTATTTTTAGATTAAAAAAAAAAAGCCTTTTTTTCATAACTGGGATAATAGCTTTTCTTATTTCATTTTGTTCTGAAGGGGGAGGGAATGAAGCAATTAGCTACTAATTGTTAAATCAATTGAAAGTTGTTCTCTTCCCCTATTTTCCTCCTCCTCTCCTCCCCCTCCCTTCCTTCTCCCTTCCTCCCTCCCTCTACAATTAGGTAAATAGAAGGAAGTTCTTCTGGAAAGGATGGTGAAGAGCTCCTGGAATATAGAAGTTATATGAACTTCTTGCCATAATTTTCTCAGAATCCTCTTATTCTCTCACTTCCATTATGGATCCAGACTGCACCCCCTACAGTCAAGGTCTTGGGCCTCATCCTAGCAGCAACAGCTGCCAGCTGCTTGAAACAGATTGAAGATTGCAAATTGAGCAAAATGATGACTGTACTAAAACCAAACATCTCATTTTTCCATTTGTCAGTGAGACTGGGGATTTGTAAAACACTAGGTCTCAAGAGGTGAAGGCTGCACTGGTTACTTAGGTATCTCAAGGGCAATAATTCTATCTCCCAAGTAATAATGAATAATCTTTTAATGGAAAATAATCTTTTATGGACCATTCATAATACTTTTAAATGATTAAGTTAACATGAAAAGATTACTGCTTCACTGTTTTTCAGGAAAACAGTATTCTTTCTTCTGAGTTATTTTCACAATCTTAGAGCAACAGCATCCAAGAAATAAGTTTTTCTTTTTAATACTAGACAACCTAAATGCTTATTTATTCCAAACTCAACAACTTGTTGCTGTGCTACTAGAATTCAAAAATCCTATTGCTTTAAGGGCACACATTTAATTAAAATGTGTACATTCAAAAATCAGACTAATTTCGACAAGACCGAATTAAAGAATCTTGAAGAAAACATACAATCAAAACACTCCTTATCAAACCAAATCAAACAAACCCCCAAACACCTAACATTTTAACACAATTAAAAATATCATTCATACATAATTTGGCAAGGGGGGCCCACTAATTTTATTTACCAATATTTTACTCAATTTCTATAAAGAATTCTAACAAAACTATATTAAGTGTTCTCCTTTCTTTCTCTTCCGCACCTTGGTGGGGCAGCATTCACAGAGGTAAATTACTTAATAGCTGGAGACTTTGAAGGAGTTAAAGGAGATGGGAGGTGAGAGATGAGAGATGAGCCTAGAGCAAAATGGTAAGGGCAGAGCTGGGAAGATAAAAGGTAAAGGTTTAGTCAGAGATTGAGAGATTTAAACCTGGAAAGATCATTAACGTTCATCTAGTCCACCTCGTATCCCATTTTACAGATGAGGAAATGAAAACCCTGTATGGTTCCGTCCCATATCCTGGGTCCCACAGGACATAGGGAGCAGAGCTTACTTTAGAACGCAGGTCCTTTGACTTCAAATCCAACACTTCTCTCCCAATCCCATTTTGCCTCAGTCTGCCAGGTTTCTCTTTTGCATAAGAAGGGTCGACGGATTTATGGAGGAGGTAGATTCAATTTACAAAGCTCTTTAAACAGGAAACCCCAGCCCTTGGAGCTACTGCCTGTCAGCCTTTTAATTTCCTGGCTCTGGCTCGGGTGAGCCAGGTCTTAGGCTCTTTTAATAAATGACTGACTGTGTGATTAAATCTCCGAAACAACAAAAAAAGTGAACATCCCACTCCCAACCCCCCTCCTCAACCAGCTGAGACTCCGTTTTTCAAAGTTGAACACAGAGGATATGCCAAACAAGGCAACAAAAGCCGTGGTCTGCTTCGGGAGGGTTTAAAACAGAGGTAACTAATTTTCCCGAACAGAAAAGTAGAAAAAGTCCCAGCCGGGAAGCTCCCACCCAAGTTCTCCAACTGTTTCTTCCTTCCAAAGCCTGTAGCTAGCCAATGCTGGCTCCCATTCTACCTCGGGATAATCCCAACTGGGGTAGCCTCAGTTCTGCAGTTCCAAAGCCTCAACCAAAGGGGAGGGGGGGCGGGGTGCTTCTGGGGCCCCTACAAATTTTTTCAACTTTTCGGGTTGTTGGAGAGAATTGTGCAAAGTCGGTCCCCTATTTTGCAAACGCTGCTGCCGAGCCCCCCAAGATGAAGAGTACCCCTTTAGCATCCGCACCTCCTCTCTGCCGCCAGCTCACTCTAGCCCCAAGATCCTGACATCCAACGGCAAGAGGAGGTCCCCCAATATCCCCACGTCTCCTTGGTGTCCCCTCCTTAAGATCATCATACAAATTTTGGCCGTTTTCCACTCGACCCCGTGTCTTTCTTTACTCAGCAGACCCTCGAACTTGCTTTTGTTCCTGGTGCACAGGGTGAGAAAAGAACGAAGAAACTTATTGTCTGTCCCCACTAACCTTGTCATCCTTTCTGCTGCTTCTTGCGGCGGGTTCCTGAAGGTCCCTCTCTCCCCAGTGTGCCCTTGTCCTGCCCTGCCCTGCTCTGCTCCACTCTGCGGAGTCCCAATCTCAGTCAGTCTGTTCCAGCTGCAGCCCGCCCTCTTCGGACCCAGACTGAGTAGCGCTGGCCCCCCACCCAAGGGCCCGCCAGATCGCCTCCACCTCCTCCCACTCGCCGCCCGCAACTGGCTCCGACCAACTCCGGCCAGAGGGGGGGAGAGAGACCCTCGCACCCACGGAGCCCAGGAGAAAGCGCCTAGCTCCCGCCCCGCCCCCGCCATGGGGCAATAGTCCTACTCACCAATCCGTGACGCCGACTCCCTAGCCCCGGGTGGGAAGGGAAGGAAAGGAAAGGTATTTACCCGGAGCCATCTGTGGCAGCTCCCCCCTACTCCCGTCCAGTGGTTGGCTCTGCTTCTCCCCTCCTGCTCCAGTCCTCTTATTTATGACCCTGGTAAGAACTGTTGTTATTCCTATTAATGAAGATGGGGATAAAGACTTCTGGAGGCAGATTGCCAGGATGGCTGGGCTTCTGGCACTAGTTATTACGCCCCATTATAGGACACTATGTGTTCAAAGCATAGTCTGCGGCCGCTCATTAGTGATTTTTTTGTGAAAGAGGGGCGTAATAATGTAGGATCTGCACTTTACTCCACACCCGCTAATTGAACTTCTGGGGGAAATTCCTAGTGACTGCAACCACCTTTTTGACTGTTTGCCTGTGGGGCAGTTTCTTTGGTGTGTCATAAAGCTGTACATATCAGAATCGTTACAGTGAGGAAGGAATCCCCTGTACATTGATAATAAAATCAAAAACAAACTCCATCCTAGCCAATTACCTTCAACCTTTTCCAGGTGTACAGTGGGAAGAACATCTGAGGACTAGGATAAAATCCCCCATCTTAGGTTACAAAGGATTAAAGAAAGAGATAAAGGGTCCATATGTTAAAAAGTAATTATAGCAGCTCTTTTTGTGATGTCCATTAACTGAGAATGTTGTGGTCATTTCAATCAGTCGGGTCCTACTCTTTGTGACCTTAAGGATCATATGGTCCCTAAGGTTTGCCAGGTAAAGGTACTAGAGTGGTATTTTCTCTTTTCCATTTCCTTCTCCAGTGGTTTAAGGCAAACTAAGTAATTAAGTGACTTGCTGGGAGATACACAGCTAGTAAATATCTGAAGTTGGGCTTGAGCTCAAGTCTGACTCCAGGCCCAGTACTCTATCCAGTGATACTTTGCTGCCTCCTAATCCCCTTTTGAAGAATCCTAATTCAATTAGGATTGGATGGGTTAGAGGATGGAAGAGCAAATTTTCATATGTGGATAGCATATTGGCTAGATTACTAAGAAATAAAGTTTCAGAGATATCTGGGAAAACTGGTATGAAGTGTTGCAGATTGACGGAAGCAGAATCAGGAAAACAATTTCTACAATAATACCAATGTTGTATAAACAAACTTTGAATAACTTTAGAGTTATGACCATTTCAACACAATCATCAACCATTATCCCAGACATCAGTGATGCCTTTTCACAAAGATGTAATGGACTCAATATGTAAATGGGACACATTTTTGGACATGGTCAATATCCAAAATTTCCATGATGGTAGAAATTTGTTTTGCTTGATCATGTGTATTTGTTACAGTGGTTTTGTTTTTCTTTTTTCCTCCATTAGAATGAAAGAAGATGGAAGGTAGAGAAAATACTAAATGAAAAAAAATTTTGAAAAAAGAGGGAAATGGGGAGTTATAGTAAATAACTTCTGAGGTCCTCTCCAACTCCATATGAGATTCTGCAAAAGCAAATAAGAATGTTTACTGATTTTGAACTAATAGCCCTCCTTTGAGGAAGGTGTCAAATGAACATAATATTAATCAATCAATAAACATTTATTAAGCATCTACTATGAAT
>JAJPUD010009954.1:48388-62874 GCA_023553655.1 Myrmecobius fasciatus | reverse complement strand
GGAGTGAGGAGAGACTTGAGGCAGAGAAACTAACCAGCAATCTATTGTAATATTCCAGGCATGAGAAGATGAATGCTTGTACCAAGCTAGTGGCAATATCAGAGGAGAGAAAAGTGGTGGTGATGAGGAAAGAAATGTGAGGGATGTTACAAAGGTAAAATCAACAGAGCTTGAAAAATGATTTGATGTAGGGGTGAGAGTGTGAGGTTTTGAAAATAACTTGGTCATTCCTCAACTGATAAATGGTCTAAGGATATGAACAGACAATTTTCAGATAAAGAAATTAAAGCCATCTATAGACATATGAAAAAAAATGCTCTAAATCACTATTGATTAGAGAAATGGAAATTAAAACAGCTCTGAGGTACCACCTCATACCTCTAAGATTGGCTAAAATGACAGGAAAAGATAATAACAAATGTTGGAGGGGATGTGGGAAAATTGAGACATTATGATTGTTGGTGGAGTTGTAAAATGATTTAACCATTCTGGAGAACCATTTGGAACTATGCCCAAATAGCTATAAAACTGTGCATACCCTTTGGTCCAACAGTGCCACTGCTGAGTCTGTATCCCAAAGAAATAAAAAAAAGAGGGGAAAGGATCCACATGTGTAAATATGTTTGTAGCAGTTTTTTTTTGTGGTGGCAAAGAATTGGAAAATGAGTAGACACCCATCAATTGGGGAATGGCTGACTGAATACGTATATGAAAGTAATAGAATATTATTGTTCTGTAAAAAATGATGAACAAACTGATTTTAAAAAGACCTGGAAAGATTTATATAATGCTGAGCAAAATAAGCAGAACCAGGAAAACATTGTATATAGTAATGCTAAGATTGTGTGGTGATCAACTATGATGTACTTGCTTCTTCTCAGCAGTTCAGTAATCCAAGGCAATTTCAATAAACTTTGGATGGAACATGGCCATCCAAATACAGAGAAACAACTATGGAGACTGAATGTAAATCAACACAAGCTATGTTAACTTTTTTTTTCATTTTACATCTTTTCTCCCTCTCTCTCATGATTTTTCCCTTTTGTTCTGATTTTTCTTTTCCAACATGATTCATAAAGAATATGTATGTTCATATATATATATATATGAATGGATATATAACCAAAACAATGTTTCTACATATAACTGGGGAAAATAAAAATTAAAAAAAGAAAAGAAAAGAATAACTCATCTGTTGCAGCTCACCTTGTATGAGCCCTTTGATCTCAGAGGCGAGATGAATGAGGCAGGGGAACTCATAAGATGTGAAAAGAACTCCAATTTATTATGCCACACAGTCTTGTTGATATAGAGTTTTGCAAGCATGATCAGCGCGTGAACAGTAAGCAATCCCCAATCACCATTCAGAGAAGCAGCTCGCAGGCTTTGCATATGCATGGTATCTGCCAATGGGAGGAGAGCCGACCCAGCCTCCTCAGCAACCTGCTCACAGGCAAGAGGCCCTGTCAAGGCATCCCTGCTCATAAGCAACAAGCTGTGACCCTCAGGCTCAACCCATTCCCATGCCATGCACCAGTGCTTCTTGCTCAACAAAGGCATTTTTGCAACGTGGCAGAAAGCTTATTGTGCACCACAGGTCAAGGTGGCCTTTGTACTCCCTCTCAGCAGGGTCCCATACTCTAGCACTCACCCAAAGCCCAGATGACCGAAAAGATGGTGATGCTTTTGATAGTAATAGAATAATTAGGGAGAGTTTGGGAGGGAATGGGGTAGGCATAATATGTTCAGTTTTTGTTATGTCTATGGAATATCAAATTCTTAATATCCAATTTGCAGTTAGAGCTTGTCTTATACCACAAAGATAGGAGCAAAGAGTCACATATCAAGAGCTAGAAGGAACCATATAATCCAACCCTCTTATTTTACAGTTAAGGAAACTGAGGCGCTCTGCAAACAAATGGTGAAGAAAAGAAGGAAAAGTTCTATTTCATAGCTCTTCTTTGGGGTTAATCTTGATCATTATTATTATTATTTTTTCTTTTTGCTGAGGCAATTGAGGTTAAGTGACTTGCCCAGGGTCACACAGCTAGGGAATGTTAAGTGTCTGAGACCAGATTTGAACTCAGGTCCTCCTGACTTCAGAGCTGGTGCTCCATCCACTGCACCACCTAGCTGCCCCGATCATTATTATTTCAAAACATTCACTTTTCATTCTCTTATTGTTCTTTCTATTTATGTTGTTGCAGTCACTGTACAAATACTTCAGTTTGTTGATATTACTTCAAACAAATCATTCATACTTCTCTATATTCATCATATTAGAAAATGCTGGGATAGTGGATAGGGTGATGGATTTAGGGTTAAGATGATTTCATTAAGAATCTTGTCTCCAGGGGCAGCTAGGTGGAGCAGTGGATAGAGCACCAGCCCTGAAGTCAGGAGGACCTGAGTTCAAATCTGGTGTCAGACACTTAACATTCCCTAGCTGTGTGACCCTGGGCAAGTTACTTAACCTCAATTGCCTCAGCAAAAAAATAATAATAATCTTTTCTCCAATACTTAATAGTGAGATTAGGATCAATTCAGCTTTGTTTTCTTAGTGATCCTATTTACAAGTTATTTAGTCCTATAATTTTGTCTTGTAACTGCTTTTTTTCCTAACACTGCTTAAATACTGGCTCTTTTTCTTTTAACCTAGTTCAGAATTCATTTTGGACTACAATGGGTTAAGTTTAAAGATCCAGATCTCTGACTAATGACTGACCTATCCTTGACTCAAAGAATTTAACTGACCTTGTCAGGATCAGTATATTTATTCCACCAAGCTATTCTTCAAAGATATCTGGTTTGCTGCCCAAAAAGGTCTAGACCCAGAAGGTCTGGTTTGCTTTCCAAAAAGTTCTAAACTTTACAGCTGCACTTCTTAGTCTTATGAGGAAAGAAGGAGGATTGTTGCTAGCTCCTGTTACCAAACTTCCAATCAGTTATATTGTTTTCACATGTCTTCAATACCATATTGTCACCTACCCTGTTCTGTTCTTTTTTCTGTACTCTTTAAAACCTATATTTGGGAAACTGTCCTTTTACTTGGAGTCATTGACAAAAACAGAGGTAGCCACTGACTTATTTATTGGTAGATAACATGCCCCTGTTAATAAATGTTATCTTGCTTGAAGAATTGCCTCAGTTTATCTTTTGATTACATTTCAAATGTGACATTAGCTATGTGACTGGAAAGCCACTTCACCTCTCTTTAGTCTCTGTTTTCTATTGTAAGAGGAACAAAGTGATAGAACCTACTTCATTTTATTAAATAATGTGCACCAATAGAGTCTCAGGAATTATACTGTAGCATAGATATGTCATGGATCCCACCCCCAAGGGAAATCTCTGTGCTTTCTCTCTTTGAGCTCACTCACTCTTTACAACCTGCTTTCATGTTAGAAAGTCTGAGGTTTTCACCAGAATTAGGGGGCCATACATGGCCTCAATCACATAACCACTTTTTGACCTAACTCTCAGGGTTCTAGGGTACACATTAGAGTGTAGTAAAAACCCTGATGTGTAGGGTGAAATACTCCTATTATTCACTCCTACAGCTCCTATAAAAATCAATCACCATGACACTGTCAACTCTCTCTCTCTCTCTCTTTTTTTTTTTTTGCTGAGGCAATTGGGGTTAAGTGACTTGCCCAGGGTCAAACAGCTAGGAAGTGTTAAGTGTCTGAGGCCAGATTCCAACTCAGGTCCTCCTGACTTCAGGGCTGATGCTCTATCCACTGTACCACCTAGATGTCCCAGATACTGTTAACTCTTAAACATAAAGCATATAATAAGTAAAATCATCATCACCTTCATGACCCTCAATAACAACATTTACTCATTAGAAAACTAGAATAGTAATAATCATAATATTAATAATAAGTCCATAAATTTGGCCATATTCTTCCCACAAATGTATAGAGTTCTATGGAATAAATTGGGAATGCACTTAGAGAAACCTATCCAGGAGATATATAAGCGAGGAAAATCATAAGCCCAGATCAAAGGTAATAATGAATTTTAGTCCTTGATGCCCTTAGTCCCTTTAGAATAGTCTGCCTCACATTAAGCTGTTCCTCTTCTGCTTTCAAGCCAATGATGCCTTATAGCCACCTTTAACAGGTTATTGAGAAAAGTGTTATGCTCTTTTAATGACAAGCAGTCACCTTAAGCAGATATGCAGATAGCTGGAATTTCTCCTTAGTCCACTCAGATTCAAGCCTCTCACAGCAAAGCATAATTCACAGTAAGACAGATGCAAAGCCTTTCTTTAGCTCTGTTTTTCCCTCTCAAACTAGAGAGGGCAACAGAAGGCAACACAGGGATACCTTTGAGGATTCCCTTCTTTTGGTCTGTAGATGGCACTAATGAGTAACAAACTCTGTTAACGTTTTACACAGGAGCAGGATTCAGTACTCAGATAACAAACTTCCAGAAGCTGCTCTAAGCTCTTTCCAGCCAGTCAGCAAAGTGAATACCTTTCTTTCAATCAGAAAATTCCCACAAAAGCAATTGAAGAGTCTGCTCTCTTAGCTGCAAGTCATTTATGCTTTTGATCTTGATTTCTTGTGACACCTCCTGCAATCAACTTACTTTATTGCTTCTTCTCTGTTATATTTTCATCTCTTTTATAGCTTTTTTTAAAATAGCTGTCTTTGATAAAACAGACTCTTATCAGAGATAATTCATTCAATGGTTTCCCCCAGTCAAAATGTTCCTTTCTTATCCTAGTTGGTTGATAAAGAGCCTTTCAATTTCATGTAATTGAAATAATTGATCTAGTTTTTCTTTTATCATCAATAAATAGTGTAGCATAGTGGACATAGATCCAGCCTTAAGGGTAGGAAAACCTGAGTTCAAGGTCCATCTCTGACACTTACTGACTATGACCTGGGCAAGCCTCTCGGGACCTACAAAACTCTCTAAAACTACAAATTGCAGAGAAGGTGATGACTTGCCTTGATAGGACAAGCCCCCTCACTTGAGAGTTTTCTGTATTAGTAAATCACAGACATAGCTCTATATTTACCTTATCTTTTGTAATTGAGTTTATCCTTTGTTTCATTAAGAGTTTGCCTCTTGGGGAAGCTAGCTGGTGTAATGGATAGAGTACCAGCCCTGACATCAGGAGGACCTAAGTTCAACTCTGGCCTCAGATACTTAATACTTCCCAGCTGTATGACCTTGGGCAACTCACTTAACCCTAATTACCTCATCAAAAAACCAAAAAAAAAGTTCCTAGCTGCAGAAGATAGATACTTGATTTCCCCCCTATTTTATATGTTATGATCTTTAAAATATTCGAGTCACATGCTCTTTTGAGTTTATTGTGTCATATGGTATAAGTGATGACATTGAAGCTAATTTCTACCAGACTTTCCCCAATAATTATAGTCAGCTTAGGAGTTTTATGTTTTCAGGTATATCATATATTTTTATTTATTTATTTATTTTCTTCCAATTACATTTTTTTAATTAAAGCTTTTTACTTGCAAAACATATGCATGGGTAATTCTTCAACACTGACCCCTACAAAGCTTTCCACTACAAATTTTTCCCCCCTACTCCCCAACACTCCCCTAGATGGCAGGAAGTCTACTACATGTTAATTATGTTAAAATACTTGAAAAATCAAATATGTGTATACATATTTTTACAGTTATCTTGCTGTGAAAGAAAAAAAATCTAAGGAAAATGTAATGCAAGCAAACATCAATAGAAAGCATGAAAATGTTATGTTGTGGTCCACATTTCATATCCCTCTCTCTGGGTCTATATGGCTTTCTTCACTGAATAATTGGAACTGGTTTGAAACATTTCATTGTTGAAGAGAGCCATGTCCATTAGAATTGATCATCATATAGTCTTCTTGTTGCCATGCACAATGATCTCCTGGTTCTGCTCATTTCACTCAGCATCAGTTCATGCAAGTCTCTCCAGGCCTCTCTGAAATCATCCTGTTGGTTGTTTCTTATAGAAAAATAATATTCCATAACATTTACATACCACAATGTATTCAGCCATTCTCCAATTGATGGGCATCCATTCAGTTTCCAGTTTCTAGCCACTACAAAAAGGGCTGCCACAAACATTTTTTTCACACGTGGGTCCCTTTCCTTCCTTTAAGATCTTTTTGGGATATAAGCCCAGTAGAAACGCTGCTGGGTCAAAGGGTATGCACAGTTTGATAACTTTTTGAGCATAGTTCCAAATTGTTCTCCAGAAGGGTTGTATTCATTCACAGTTCCACCAACAATGTATCAGTGTCCCAGTTTTCCCACATCCCCTCCAACATTTGTCATTATCTTTTCCTGTCATTTTAGCCAATCTGACAGGTGTATAGTGGTATCTCAGAGTTGTCTTAATTTGCATTTCTCTAATCAATAGTGATTTGGAGCACCTTTTCATATGACTAGAAATAGTTTTAATTTCATCATCTGAAAATTGTCTGTTCATATCCTTTGACCATTTATCAATATTTTATAAATATGAGACAATTCTCTATATATTTTAGAAATGAGGCCTTTATCAGATGATTTTCCAAATTTATTGCTTCCCTCCTGATCTTGTCTGCATTAGTTTTGCTTGTACAAAAACTTTTTAACTTAATATATTCAAAATTATCTATCTGGTGTTCAATTAAGTGTTCTAGTTCTTCTTTGGACAAAAATTTATTCCTTCTCCGGTTATATCATATATTGAACTAAATTATTTCATATTCTTTCTCGTCTAATATGCTCCATTGTTCTACTTTCCTAATTTTAAACTAATATTGAATGAAAGGCAGCCCAAGATATTGGATGGTGAAGAGATCTTAGACTCAAGAAAACCTGGTTTTTAATCCTGCCTCTGCTACTACTAGAAATTGAATGAAATATCTGCTATATTACAGAAACTGTTAATTATATTGATTGGGTTTTTTTTTTTTGTTGATTTTCTAGGATTTTCTGAGTAAACCATAAAGTTAGCAGCAAAGGGGATAGTTTTGTTTCTTATTTGTCTATCTTTGTACTTTTAATGAGCTTTTTCTGCATCTATAGATATAATCATATGGTTTACTTTTGATTTTAATATAATTATATTATGTATTTTCTAATGGAAAATTTATTTATGCTTGCATCTCTCATATTAATCCAACTTAATCATAACATATTTTTATTTTTTTTAATTATATCATCTTTTTGCCAGGATTTTATTAACATTTGGGAATCAGTATTCTGTAATGATATTGATCTTTAGTTTTCTTAATTTGCTTTATCTTTCCTTGGTTTTGGTATTAGGATTACATATTGTAATGCTCAGGGAGAAACTGAGGCAGTACTACAGATTGGAGACTAATTAATATTTTATTGGTGTAGCTGGAGAGTTTAGAATCCAGAGCTATGGAGCAGGACTGAATGGGACTCTTGTCTCAAAGCACACAGTCCCAGAGAGATAGACTGGCAGCCATTAGCCAGCCATCTGGATCTCAAAGTAGATACAGCAATTAGTAGTTTGCTCCAAGGATTCTTATAGGGCTCCCAGTGTTCAGGGGAACAAAGAACAGGGAGAGGGAGGGGTAGGGCACTGGGGGCATTGGAATTCCAGGAAAGGACTATCAATTCAATTCTGACAGGTTGGGGGTATGAAGAATCCTAAATTCTGATAAGTTTGGGAAGAAGCTAAGAGACACTGAGTCTGGGGCCATAAAGATAAGGAGTATGCCTAGGTGTTTGAGATGGGCCATCTGGAGGTTTTATGACTCTTTAGAATGCTAGCCCAATTATTCCTGATGGTCAGAAGGGTTGCTATAGAGACAGAACAATTGAGGGAAACTGAGACATGGAACTGTGGCACAATATTCCACCTTCTCTCTCCTGAATATTCAAATCATTGAATCACCTTCCCCCAGATACCTGAAAGGTTTTAGCACCATGATTTTGACTGACCCTACCAGGAGCATACAAACCAAAATAAAACTAGAAAAGGTGCAAGGACCTACGGTGATGGCAAGTCTCCTTCCTGATAGCCCCAGAGCTGTTAACAGCCTTCCACAGGCAGTTCTGGAGCATCATCTCAGCCAGGGAATCCAATTTGAGATGGGTAGTTCAATGTTAGTTTGTGCAATCAGGCTTTGCTTGCAGAGGGAGCAGCATTGCCCAAGGCAGCTATGCTAACCCTCTAGGAGGGACACTGAACGGCTGTGAGAGACTCCAAGGGGGAGGGGTGAGGCCCGAAATTGCGCCACCTGTCCCTGCCCAGAAGAACAGACAGGCTGGGGAAGGATGCTACAGATCAGAGTCTCAGAGTATGCACACTTAGTCAGACCACCAAGGCAGGCAAATGATGAACTCAGAGGCCTGATACCCAAATATTCTTGGAGGATGCTGAAATGTTAATTAAGTAATTGGAGTTATAGGCCTGGGGAAGTGGATCAGAGACACTGCCAGTAATCAGAAAATGGTCCCAGAAACGGAGTCTGCCAGGGCAATTCCAACAGAATAAGGAGGTTCAAAGTTAAAGCATAACCAGCAATCACAGTCCAGGTGGGGTTTAAATAATAAACCAAACAGGCAGAAAAAAATGAAAAATGGACTGCTGGAAGAGCTTCCATTTAAACTGGTGAGTTGGGGGTGGGGCAGAAGTGTCTAAAGTCAAGTGAATAGGAAACTAGGGGCACCAGTGGTTCCCATTTTTTCAAGTATTTTTGGAAAAATCCACTACCTTTCCTGGTCCCTGTTTCTCATTCCTCCCCCCTTTTTTTCTTTTCTACCAAAGGAATCATCCAAAGAGGAGTAAATAGGGCTCTAGTTGTCAAGTTCATCTCACATAACAGACTAGTATAGTAGGGGTTTTTCACTCTCAAGATCTCTCAAACAATTATATATCCTAAAGGGAACATTGTGATCAAGTAGATAATGCAGATACAAACTATCCATTACAGTAACAGTTACAAAAATCTTAACCCAACATTTTCATCCTTAAATCCAAAATACAGCAGCAGGGACCCAATCAGGATTGTACAGTAATACACAGTAATAGGAGACCCAAGCAGGACAGTACACTAATACACAGAGTTTAAGTCAGTTATCAACCATCACCAGTTCCCCCCAAATTAATAAGGTGCAATGTCCAGTAGGAGCAGGGGTAATTTCTCTTTAAAAAGCTGCTTCATACTGAGAGGGGCAAAGTTAACTTCTTGTCTAGGGAGGAGGTTGGGTGTGGCGAAAGCAGGCAGTGATCTGATTCAGAAGCAGGTCAGTATGGCTGTAAATTGACCAAAATCTAGAACAAAAAAAGTAAATCTAACAAATAAAGGTTAGAATAGTCTGAAATAGAAAAATTGGTTCACGAAATGTGGAGAAGCCAGTATAGATTTTCCAGTAGCTTCCCATGCAAGGAGACAAGTTTGTCTCACAGGACAGACAAGAGGTTGTCAGCTGTAGTCCCCAGAAACAAAAAGCAGTTAGGTCTCTCAGACAATTGTGCCAAATGTTCTCTCATTATTTAGAATTGGGGCTGATGAGCTATTTTCAACTAGTTTTATTTTTTATTAATCTTGGAGTTGCCAATGGGACACCATGTGGCATCATCTGGTTCTGGGTGTCTTAGGACACAATTCTGGGTGCTTTTAGAGCACTATCTGGGGCTGGGTATCTTTGGGCACAATTCTGGGTACTTTTAGAGCACTATCTGGATCTTGTTGGCACAAGTCTGGGTGTCTTAGGACACAAATCTGAGTTCTAGGCATTCTCTGTGAAGTCAGGGAGAGCACCAGACTGGAGCTTGGGAGCTATCTGAAAGGCTCAATTTGAATTCCTGAGAGAGAGAAAAGAAAAAACTCCCCTCTCCTCTCACAATATGTTTCATAAAAAGTGTTTTGTAGTGATTTTCTTTTTATTTTCAGGGAATAATTTGGATACTATAGGTCTAATTGTCTTCACTTTTCTTTCTTTTTTTTTATTTAGCTTAAGTGTTTATCCCTTTCCTGCTCCATCTCCTGAAACCTTCTCTTATGCAAGCCAGAAGTAGAATGGCCTTGTTGACACAATACCTTATACACATGAGGCATTGAATACTCTCTTCCATGCAATTCCTTTTCCAGTCACTTAGTATCCTCACAATGTTCCATTTCTCACCTCCAGGTTTTATGACTCAAAATACCAGACTCTATTAAGTCTTGGCTCAAATGCTATTTGTCCTGGAGATTTTTTTCTGGATTCCTCAACCACTGATGCTTCTCTGATTTTTTTCACCTATTCTATATTTATCTCATATGCATCAATTTCTGTATATGGAATCTCTCCCTTTGAATATAAGCTCCTTGAGGGCAATGTGGGCTTGTGCCTTTTTTTTTTTAAATTCTCCTAAGCTTAGTGACAGTGCTTGACATTTAATAACAAATGCTTGAAGATTTATTAGCAAATGTTTGCTGAATTGAATGGATCATCTCCTTCTGGATACTCTCTCCTTTGTTACATTATAACAAATTTTTTCCTCCCTGTGTCTCTTTTGTCACTTCTCTCCTTCTTCCCACCCACTAAATGTTGGTACCAGAAAGTTTGATCTTGGTTCTCTTTCTTCATTTGTGGATTGTCTCCCTTGGTGAGTTTATTCACATCCATGACTTAATTTTTCATTTCTATGTAGATGATGCTCAAATTTACACTTCATCTCTCCTCTGATCTTCCATCTTGCATTTTCCATTAGTCACTATACATCTCTTCCTGGACACTTCACTTAAACTTAAAACTGAATCCACCATATTCTCTCCAATATCTGATTCCCCCATCTCTGCTGCTGATGGCACCATTATTTTACAAATAGAACCTAGAATCTAGATTAGAAACATCAAGATACTTGATAATTGTTAATCTATTCCTCCTCATCATACCCATTGAATAGTTAAGTCTTAACAGTTCTAGTGCTGAGGTTCAAAAGGAGATCCCAAAAGATTGGGGTCACAGACTACATGTCTCAAAAGAATTTGCAGGCTTGAACCCATCACCAAGTCAAGGGGCAAAGTTTATTGTAATTGTAATGCCAACTGAAGCAGGCAAAGTTCCAGAAGGATTTAGCAAGGAACCAAGAAAAAGAAGATAGATTTATAGGACAAAGTTAGAGAGACCAGAGCTTCATGTTACTTATTTGCTAATTTTATTAAGTAGTTTTGAGGGGTGGTCTATTCAGTATTGTCTCAGGAATTTGGTTATCACTGACCAACAGATTATCCTACAGTCAACAATGTAGGACTATCCTAAGGCCAGAAGACTTTAGACAGATTGTTAGAACAATACACTCTAAAGTCAGAGGACCTCAGGATCACTGCTATATCTTCCCTAAAGTCTTGAAGAAGAAATATGTAACTATATTATTATATTCCTAAGGCCATAAGACTTTAGGATCATTAATAGACAGATTGTTAGAACAATAGCACTCTAAGGTCAGGGGACCTCAGGATCACTGCTAGAAGCTGTAACTCATCATTTTCCTCTCAAGAAATTTGAACCCCAAATTTATTTGGGACAAAGGGATGGAGATCTCATCTTCTGGAGTGCTTCATGCTGATAAGGGGTATAAGGCTATCCCTGCCTAGTGGGTTCCAGACTGAGGAGTAGAGGTACATGACTTGAAGATGGTGGCAGCAGCAGCCAGGGGGTGCTGAGTGTCAGAATCAGGTATCAGGTGATATTCATGTTGACCAAGTAGTTGGAATTTCATGGCTTGGAGTCTGGACGAAACAACTTTCACAAGTAGATTAAAACTACAGGGCTAAAAATGAGCAAAAAAAAAGAATAAACAAAAGTAGAGTTAATATGGGGGTAACCAGGGACAGTAACCAGGAACTCCACCCAAAGAAAGACTGGGAGGGGAGATGAGGCAATTAGGAATGTCTCACATCCAGACAGGTTTTCCTAGGTTAAATACCAAAGAACATTTCCCCAAATCCCAGCTTTTGTCTCTTCAAAGGAGTAGGGGTAATGGGTAGAACAATGGCATTATATACAGTGAAAGGAGTGCTCAGGTGGCTTAGGGGCA
This sequence comes from Myrmecobius fasciatus, assembly GCA_023553655.1. Taxonomy (NCBI): domain Eukaryota; kingdom Metazoa; phylum Chordata; class Mammalia; order Dasyuromorphia; family Myrmecobiidae; genus Myrmecobius; species Myrmecobius fasciatus. The sequence goes on along the minus strand of JAJPUD010009954.1, from coordinate 50,853 downwards.
AGTACCATAATGTTTAAGAGGCATTAAACATTGGGTAGAGAGGATGACAGGCAGAGTGGAGATGATAATTTTCAGTGCCTCAGTCACAACTTGGGTTATTTGAGAAGTGAAGTCTTGGCCAGTGTTACACTGTAAAGAGCTGGGCAGGCCAAAATGAGGTATGCTATCCTTTAGCAAAAACTCTGAGCTTTTTAAGTCTAAAAAATTTTATTAAAGCTTTTTATTTACAAAACATATGCATAGGTAATTTTTCAACATTAACCCTTGTAAAACTTTTTGTTCCAGATTTTTCCCTCTTTCTCCTCACCCCCTCTCCTCAATGGTAGGTAGTCCAGGACATGTTGAATATGTTAAAATATATGATAAATCCAAAATATATATACATATTTATACAGTTAACTTGCTGCACAAGAAAAATCAGATATAGAAAGAAAAAAAAACCTGAAAAGGAAAACAAAATGTAGAGATTTTTAAGTCTTACAAAGGAAGTGTTTTGGAGTGAGCTTAGAGGCTTCTTCAATTAGAAAAGCATGGTAACCACTGCTTTAAGGCAGGAAAGTCACCCCAAAGACAGCAAGTTTCTTAGCAATGGATTTGTGATTGAGTCTCAGAGACTGAGCCAAGAACCATAGAAGCTGGTCCCACCTTTCATAGGGCTAAGGCTGGGGCAGAGGTCAGCTTAGCTTTCAAGGTCTTAAAAGTCTTGGCCTGATTAGAGCACCATTTGAGGGGAATTGTACAGAGTAAAAGGCTTTAAAGGGGCTTGGCAATAATCCCAAATTTAGGTATCAGATTCTTCAAAATCCAGCTGTGCCCAGGAAAGTAAGCAGCTGTTTCTTTGAAGCAGGTTCAGGGAGTGACAAGATTGTCTACTTCCTCTCCACTGTGAAAGAACAGGAGGTGGGATTTAATTCATGGGCCAAATACTTAACAGACTGATAGGTAATGTGGGTCTTAGACAAACTTTATAGCTCTGGGAGCCAGGAAGTTAAGGGTTCTTTTGGTTGTAGCCAGAGAAACTTCTTGGGTTGGGCTGCAGATCAAGATATCATCTACATACTGGATAGCCTGATATACATGACAGGATAAAGCTCTGTTTGACAACCAATCATGCAGGAGCAATTCCACCTCATCACCAGATTCAGGAATAATCCAGATGGGAAACAAAGAAACAGAACTGGGAAACTGAGTCAGAAGGATCCCAACTTGAGCAGAGACTAAGATTGTCCTCCCTGTTTCTGCCTAGACAAGGCATCCATCTATGACAATTCAAGAAGGCATCTTTCTGAGTAATTTAAGGCATTTCTCTCAAATGGTGGGTTACTAACAATTATACATCAGGCAATCATACCCAAATTCAAAACTTAAAAGAATATCAGTTACAGTCCCAAGAAATTTTATCTCTAATAGCAAATTCTACTAATCACATTTTAGGGCTAGGTACATTATTTTTAACTCTCAGTGGCCTAGGAAACTCCCTAAGATTAGAAATTGTAGAGAAGGTGCCAATCTGTCTTGGTGGAGGGGGTTTCCTCATATGGTAGTTATCTGTGAATGTAGCACTTATGCTATTTAAAAGCTAATGAATAGTTTAAAAAAACCAAAACTAACTTTTATATATGATAAGAGCCTATTTCAGGGGGGCGGAGCCAAGATGGCGAACTGCAGACACCATTCTCTGTGAACTCCTGAGACCTTCCCTCAGACCCAGACAAAGTGAGCCTTCGAACTGGTTTTGGAGTGAGGGCTCTGCCAAACATTTGGACTACAACACACTTCTATCAAAAATCTACCTTAAAAGAACTCCGGAGAAGGTTAGCCTCAGGGGAAATCGGCCGCTGGTCGCAATCAGACTCCAGCTGGGGCGGAAGTCAGGGCTGTGATAGAGGGGCGGATTTTAAGCACCCAGGAAGCCCCTGGGAGACGCCGGGGCCACTTTGCTCTGCTTGCAGGCAGGTGCTTTGGCATATCTGCATTTGGTAAAGGGTGGATCGAGAGCAGCTGAAAACGTGGTCCTAGTGCGAATCTAGCCCGACCAGCCTCAGACCGGAAGTCAACTCAGCAAACTGCCCCAGGGCAAATACAAATTGTTGCAGTATTCTCAGCTGGTGACCGATATCCCAACTTTAAATCATGAGCAAGAAGCAGAAGAGAGCTCTCACCATAGACAGCTTTTACGGAGAAAAAATAGAACAGTCACCAGATCCTGACATTATGAAAACAATCCCAGATGAAGCCACAAAGGCAGACTTAAGTTAGTCTCCCTTTCAGAAGGCTTACCTGGAAGATTGCATTAAGAATCTCAAAAGAGAGCTAGAAGAAGAATGGGGAAATAAATTGAGATCAGTGCAACAGAAATATCAAAAACTGGAAAATTGGACTGGTGAATTGGAAAAAGAAAACAATTCACTGAAAAACAAAATTGGTGAATTGGAAAAAATCACCAATTCACTGGAAAAGAAAAA
>JAJPUD010009954.1:14902-38388 GCA_023553655.1 Myrmecobius fasciatus | reverse complement strand
ATCATGAACCCATTTAGATCTTATCTTGGTATGTGGTGTTAGGTATGAGTCAAGCCCTTATTTCTTCCATACTAGTTTCCAATTTTCCCAGTAGTTTTTGTCAAATAGTGAGTTCTTATCCCAAAAGCTAGGGTCTTTGGGTTTACCAAATACTAGATTGCTATAGTTATTGCCTAGTTTGTCCTATGATCCTATCCTATGCCACTGATCAACTACTCTATTTCTTAGCCAGTACCAAATGGTTTTTTTTGACTGCTGCTTCATAATATAGTTTTAGATCTGGCACAGCTAGGCCAACTTCATCAGCATTTTTTTTTTCATTAATTCCCTTGAAATTCTTGATCTTTTTTTCTTCCAAATGAACTTTGCTACTATTTTTTCTAGATCTGTAAAATAATTTCTTGGAAGTTTGATTGGCATGGCACTAAATAAGTAGATTAATTTAGATAGTATTGTCATAGTATTGTCATTTTTATTATATTCGCTCACCCATGAGCACTTGATATTTTTCCAACTGATCAGGTCTGATTTTATTTGTGCGAAAAGTGTTTTGTAGTTTGTTTGTATAATTTCTGACTTTCCCTTGGCAGATAGATTCCTAAATATTTTATACTATCAAAAGCTATTTTGAATGGAATCGACTTTTTTTTTTTAAAAAAGCTTTTTATTTGCATAACATATGTATGGGAATTTCTTCAACATTGATCCTTACAAAGCTTTCCATTACAAATTTCCCCCCCTAGTCTCCTCCCCTCCACTAGATGGCAGGAAGTCCACTACATGTTAATTATATTAAAATACTTGACAAGTCAAATATATGTATACATATTTCCACACTTATCTTGTTGTGCAAAAACAATCGTATCTACATGAACAAAAAATATCTGAGAAAGGAAACCCAATGCAAACAAACATTGATAGCATGAAAATGTTATGTTGTGCTCCACATTTCATATCCCTCTCTCTGGGTGTATATGGCTTTCTTCACTGAACAATTGGAACTGGTTTGAAACATTTCATTGTTGCAGAGAGCCATGTCCATCAGAATTGATCATCATATAGTCTTATTGTTGCTGTGTATAATGATCTTCTGGTTCTGCTCACTTCGATCAGCATCAGTTAATGCAGGTCTCTCCAGGCCTCTCTGAAATTGTCCTGCTGGTCATTTCTTACAGAACAATAATATTCCATAGCATTCATATACCATAACTTATTCAGCCACTCTCCAATTGATGGGCATCCATTCAGTTTCCAATTTCTAGCCACTACAAAAAGGGCTGCCACAAACATTTTTGCACATGTGGGGCCCTTTCCTTCCTTTAAGATCTCTTTGGGATATAAGCCCAGTAGAAACACTACTGGCTCAAAGGGTATGCACAGTTTGATAACTTTTTGAGCATAGTTCCAAATTGCTCTCCAGAATGGTTGGATCTGTTCACAGTTCCACCAACAATGTATTAGTGTCCCAGTTTTCCCACATCCCCTCCAACATTCATCATTATCTTTTCCTGTCATTTTAGCCAATCTGACAGGTGTGTAGTGGTACCTCAGAGTTGTCCTAATTTGCATTTCTCTGATCAATAGTGATTTGGAGCAACTTTTCATATGACTAGAAATGGTTTTAATTTCATCATCTGAAAATTGTCTGTTCATATCCCTTGACCATTTATCTATTGCTTGAATTCTTATAAATATGAGATAATTCTCTATATATTTTAGAAATGAGGCCTTTATCAGAAGCCTTAAATGTAAAGATGATTTTCCAATTTGATGCTTCCCTCCTAATCTTGTCTGCATTATTTTTGTTTGTACAGAAACTTTTTAACTTAATATAGTCAAAATTATCTATCTAGTGTTCAATTAAGAGTTCCAGATCTTCTCTGGACATAAATTTATTCCATCTCCACAGGTCTGAGAGGTAAACTAACCTATATTCCTCTAATTTGGTTATAATATCACTCTTTATATCTAGATCATGAACCCATTTAGATCTTATCTTGGTATGTGGTGTTAGATGTGGGTCAAGCCCTAGTTTCTTCCACACTAGTTTCCAGTTTTCCCAGCAGTTTTTGCCGAACAGTGAGTACTCATCCCAAAAGCTGGGGTCTTTGGGTTTATCAAACACTAAATTGCTAAAATGATTGCCTAGTTTATCCTGATATCCTATCCTATGCCACTGATCAACTGCTCTGTTTCTCAGCTAGTACCAAATGGTTTTGATGACCGCTGCTTTATAATATAGCTTTAGATCTGGTACAGCAAGGCCACCTTCATCAGCCTTTTTTTTTTTTTTTTTTCATTAATTCCCTTGAAATTCTTGATCTTTTATTCTTCCAAATGAACTTTGCTACTATTTTTTCTAGATCTGTAAAATAATTTCTTGGGAGTTTGATTGGTATGGTACTAAATAAATATTAGAATAATTGGGGGCAGCTAGGTGGTGCAGTGGATAGAGCACCAGCTCTGAAGTCAGGAGGACCTGAGTTCAAATCTGATCTCAGACACTTAACATTCCCTATCTGTGTGACCCTGGGCAAGTCACTTAACCTCAATTGCCTAAGCAAAAAAATAAAAATAAGTAGATTAATTTAGATAGTATTGTCATTTTTATTCAGCCTGCCCTTGAGCACCTGATATTTCCCCAACTGATTAGGTCTGACTTTATTTGTGTGGAAAGTGTTTTGTAGTTTGTTTGTATAATTTCTGACTTTCTCTTGGCAGATAGATTCCTAAATATTTTGTACTATCAAAAGCTATTTTGAATGGAATCTACTTCTTCAGAAGCTAACTAGTCCATCCCACACCCCAAGAAGAATACTTTCCACAACATATTTAACAAATTGTCAATCAGCCCTTTTTTGAAGACCTTTAATGATGTGAAACCTACTATCACCAGGGCTTCCCATTCCACTCTCAGAACACTCAAATTATTAGGAAGAATTTCCTTATGTTGAGTTAAACTTTTAGCCACTTTTCAACTTCTACCCACTACTCTTGGGAACCTGAGTTTCAGAGAGGTTAATTGTGGTCATAGAAGTAATAAGTGCCATAGAGGTAAATAGTGGTAATAAGTCTATACCCACCACGTTCATCACTGCTAATACAAGAATAGGGACAGGTTGAGGCTGATGTATTCATCCTTTTCGTGGCCACGTTCCCCTGGCAGCTTTGGTTGGCACCCATATGGTTGCTAACATTAATGGTGCAGTTCATGATGATTAATTAATTTTTTCCTATCTAACTCTAATCAGCCTTGAAAATGAACCTGTTATTGCCTCGTTAGCTTTAAACTCTACTTGCTTAGAGTTAAAAAGTATCATAAGAAAGGATGAATTTTGTAATCAAATATATTATGGAAGTAGAGGAGATATTCCTCACTGATAAGAGAGAATAATTATATGACTCTGGAAACTAAAGGAGGTGAGCAATTTCTTTCAAGATTCCTTTTTAAAATTGTAGGAATACATATAAATCTATATCTCCTAAATGATTAAAAATTAGAAGTCACTCACTGAACACTTCTAAAGCACCTAATATGTGCCAAGCATTATGCTAAGTGCTAGGGATATGATGAAAGGCAAAAGAATCCCTGCCTTCAAGGAGCTCACAAATCTAATGGACAACAAGCAAACAAATATGTACAAATAAGCTATATTCAGAATAAGTTGGAAGAAATTAAAAGAAAGAATTTATACTTAAATAATTAAGAGGGATCAGGAAAAGATTCCTGAACAAGATATAACTTGAATGAAGTTAGGGAAACCAGGAAGTGCAAATGAGGAGGAAGAGCATCCAAAACAAAGGGAACAACCAGTGAAAATTTCTAGAATTCAAAAGTGGAGTGTTTTGTTCAAGAAACAGTAAGGAGGTTGGTGTCATTGCATTGAAGAATATGTGGGTGTTAGGTATAAGGAGACTGGAAAGGTGTGATGTGTATATGTGGGATGGGGATGTGTATGTATATGTGTCTACGGGGGTGGGATAGGTTATGAAGGTCTTTCAAAGACAAATAGAGAATTTTATACCTGATTCTGGAGATGATAGAAAGCTATTGAGTTTGAATGGGAGCAGAGGAAGAGACTTGTATTTTAGGAAAATCACTTTATTTGAATGGAGGAAGAACTGGAGAGGGGAAAGAATTGTGGCAAGTGGATCAATATACAATTTATTACAATAATTCAGGTGAGAGGTGACAAGGGCTTATACCAGGGTAATTTCACAGAAGGAGATATATTTAAGAGATGAAAACCTATAAGCCTTGGCAACGTATTGCATATGGGAAGTGAGAAATGGGAGTTGAGCATGACACCTAAATTGTGAGCATGGGTGACTGGGAAAATGGTAGTATTCTTGATAGCAATTGAAAAGTCTGGAACAGGGAAGGACTTAGAGGAAAGATAATAAATTAAATTAGCACATGTTGAGTTTAAGATGTTAATTAACCATCTATTTTGAAATGTCTTATAAGCATTGTAATAAAACCAGTAAGTCTGTATGGTTGGAGATTAGCAGAAAGATTAGGGTTAGAGGAATCAATTTGAGAATCATCAGATACATGGGAGCTGAGGAGATCACCAAGGGAGAAGAGAAGAAGACCCAAAGCAGAGCTTTAGAAGATACTCATGGTCAGCAGGTATAACCTGAATGAAGACTGGGCAAAGGGATTTGAGGAGTGGTCAGGTAGATGGTAGGAGAACCAGGAGAGGGCATTGTCTCAAAAACCTAGAGAGAAGAGAGCATTAAGGAGAAGAGGGTGATAACAATTAAAGGCTAGAGGGAGGGCAAGAAGGAAGAGGGTTGAGAAAAGTTCAATGGATTTAACAATTATGAGATTATTGATAACTTTAGAGAAAGCAGCTTCAGTGGAATGATGAGATTGGAAGATGGATTGTAAATAAGAAAAGGAAAAGAATTGGGGACACCTGTTATAAATGATCTGCTCAAGGAGTTTAGCTAAAAAAGACAGAGGAGACAGGAAATTGATTAGCAGGAATGAAAGGATCATGTGATTTTTTTTTTTTGAGGTTTGAGGAGATATGGGCATGTTTGTAGCCAATAAGGAAGGAGTCAGTGGCAGGGAAAGGTTGATGATAAATAATAGAATGAGGATGATAGAGGGGACAATATGTTGGAGAAGACAAGATGGAATGGGATCAGTTATGAAAAGAAGTAAAGATATTTCTTTCAGTTGAGAAAGGAGTGATGGGGGAAATAATGGTAGAAGGCATCTGAATGATATAAAATGAGGAAGTAGAGAAAAGAAGGAACTCACAGTGAATGGCTTAATTTAATTTTTTTTTTTTTTTTGGTAAAATGTAAGGCAAGGTTCTTAGCTGAGAGACTGAAGGGAGAGGGATCTATGAAAGATGTGAAGAGGGATAAAAAAAAAGTGTGGAAAATTTACTGTGGAAAGTGAGATAGTGAGGGTTTTTTTTTTCCTGAGGCAGCTGGGGTTAAGTGACTTGCCCAGGGTCACACAGCTAGAAGTGTTAAGTGTCTGAGGTCAGATTTGAATGCAGGTCCTCCTGACTTCGGGGCTGGTACTCTATCCATTGCACCACTTAGCTGCCCCAATAGGGAGCTTTTAAGGGAAGTATAGAAGGATTGCAAAGCAGCAGTGAGGGCCCAGTAGAGGTTGTGCAACACAAGTTTGTAGTGGATCTAGTTAAAAGATTTGGGCGATTTTCTCTATTTTCATTTAGCAGCACATGACTAGGAGCAAAGGCTGTGGATGATAAAAAAGAGCCAGGGCTAAAGCCTGGCAGGGAATAATTATTGATATGACAAGGGAATCCAGAACTCAAGAAAAGGGAACAGTATAGAGTTGACTTGGTTAATTAAGTAATCAAAATGGATAAGGGAAAAGAGAATGACTAGTGCTGCAGAAATGGCCTGGTAGAAAATTGAGAGTTTAAGGGACTGGAAGTCAAGGTGAGGTTAAAAAGGAGGGTTTGGTATAGGGTTTGATACCGAAAAGCAGAGGGTAAAATGGAATGCTAATAGACTGTGATTTGATAAGGGGATTTCAGAGTTCATGAACACGGAAGTGATTTATTGATAGATGATGGCAAGATCAAAAGGCATTACCCTCTGTGTCAGCCTGAAGTAAACTGGGGGAATAGATCATGAAAGAAAATCACTTGAAGGATTGAGGAAAGAAAGGTTGTGAGTGAGGTATAGAACTCATGGAAGAGAAAAGGGGAATTTCTGGAGGTCTGTAGACAATAGCAGCCAGGATTTTGATTAGGTGGTAGATGTGGATTGTATGGACTTCAAATAAGGAAAAGTTACTTTGTGATGGTGGTAAGGGGATACTCTGAAAGTGACAATGGGGAACAAGGGACTCTCACCTCAGCTAGTGAATCTAGGAAAATGCCTAAAGGTACATCGAGTACTAGAAAAAGAGGCTTGAGAAGCTGAATAATTTAAAAGACAATGGAAAGATGTGTAGCAAATACAAAGGGGTCATATCTTATGAATTATATGTAATCAATGACATAAAAAGCATGACATCAGACAATCATGAACAAAAAGAGATGGGACACTAAATAAGCTTTCAAGAATGACAACATATTAATATCCTTAATATTCCCTCTTGGTACTCTCAGATAATAAAAAATGCAGAAAATGACCTACAGTCCATTAGGTTGGTCCTTTTTGGACAACTTATGGAAAGATATGGACAAGAATGGCTGATAATGACATATATTGCTGGAATAATGATATATACTGCTGGAAGCAATTCCCACCCCAAAGAATGAAAGTCAAGAATTTAGGCTTAAGACAAGATATTGGTCCTAGCTGGGTAATATTTAATGTTCTTCAGTCTTAAATAAGAAGCCATTCACACAAAGGTTCCAAACCAAATATATAATAAATAAATCATTAAGTTAAAAAGAACATAGTTTATATTAAAATTAGATTCTTAGTGGCAATTGTAAATACAACAGAATAATGTGACACAGAAAAATAATGCTACAATTCTATACATATGTCTGCAAAAGACACCATTAGCTAAAATCATAAACATGATTAATCCCCTCTAAAAGGTATAGAGTTCCCAAGCCTTACAGAGAGGGTAGGTTGGGCGTACTCTGTCTATATTGCCTGCTACAGTGGTCTTCTATAGGACCATTTCCCTTATTTGTGCAGTAGAGGGTGCTAGAGTGCTTTTGCAGGCAAAATAGATCACTAGAATGCTAGATTCGATGGTAGGGCCAATTCTTTTTCTGTTAAGAATTCTAAAAAAAAAATTAAATTAAATTAAAAAAAATCCAATCCAATCCAGTTACAGCAGGAAGGCACTTAGTGATTAACTAGCGGGTTCATCCTCATTTAATAGATTGAGAAAATGTGGCCTAGAGAGGGCAGGCAACTTTCCATCTCTAAGTGAAGTAATAATGTTCAAAGGCCTTTCATCCTTTGCCTTTGGTCTTGAGTAAATTAAGATAGAGCTTTCCACTGACTCTCCTTTCTCCTTTGGTTTCTGAACAGCAGTCTTTCCTTGCATTTCAGGAAAGATCTCTTAGACTTCAAATTTATTTGTATTTTTAAAAGTTCTTTTCTCCTTAACTTTCACAAAAGGATTTTTATTTCAGGTAAAGAACTTTGTTAAACAGCATCTGAGTAGTTTAATAGTTATGGTATTGAAAGAAAGCCATTATTTTAAAACTCAAACCATATCAAAGAAACAACCAGAGATAAAAACATAAAGTCTAAGTGTTTAAGATGTTGCAGAACTGCTGACCTACCATGATTTCTATTGCATTGACCAAACCAGATAGAAGTGGACAAATTAAGTTTGAGCTAAAACACGTCAGCATTCACAGTTATCATCATATGTGCCAACCATTTCCAAGATAGTTAAGCATTTCAAAATGCAGTGTGGTCCTAGGAAGAGCTGAGGTCCTAAGAAAGAATTATGGTTTTGAAAACATTTCTGTTTGGAACTAGCCATTTAAGCGAAACCATCCTCACCTGAGTTAGTAGGTGGATGCTGTACTCTCTTTCAAAACACATAATAGATTTCTTTTTTTCTCACTTCCTAATAGACCCAGAGCATTGAGCATCCCCCACATTCTCTGTTCTTTGGCATGTTCCAAACATCATTCGACAGAGATAGGGGGTTCTTGAATTAGCTTATGACTTTGTGGTAACAATCCTAATCTTTTTGGGTCATGGGTCCCTTTCAGCAGTCTTGTGAAGTAATGTTTTTGATACACACAACAAAATACAAAAAATTACAAAGAAAATCCAAGTATAATGAAATACAGTTTTCAATTTTTTAGAAAAGCTTTTAGAAAAACTATAGTTAATTTTTTAGAAAAATTTTTTAGAAAAGTTCACTGAACCTCAATTAAGAACTCATTCTATAAATATATTTAGTTTCATGCATAAAATTATTGAAAAGGCTGCTTGTTTCCCATTACACTTGTTTGGATGGCGTGGTATCGTTTAAGACATTTAAGGGAAATTTCTTTCTCCATAACTATTTAGACACAAGTTGTGCAAGGAATTTTGTAACATTTGCTCCATAGGAGTTCAATTTTTAGACTTCAAGTTCAGGTTGTCCAGGGATGTTGTTGCTGACTGCCATCTCCTGTGTCCATTATGGTGGTTTTGTTGGAGAATGGGACGGAGGCAGAAAATTAAGTGTGGCAGCCTCACCTGGCTGAGAATATTTTCTTTGAACTTAGTGGATAGGACACTGGAGTTGGGAGATAGGAAGTCCTGGGTTCAAACTCTTCCTCAGGGTTATAAGCTGTGGCCCTGAGCATATATCACTTGGCTTTTTTTTTTTTCTGGAACTCTTCTGCAAAATGAGAGGGTTGGATTATGGCCTCTATAATCCCTTACAGCTCTAAATCTATGAATGGTAAAGAGATTTTGTTGGAGGCCATTTTATATCCTCTGCTGGAACAATAATTTAATCCTATGAAAAAACAATGAATAATATAAATACATTTCTTCATTTCCATAGAATATAAATATTTCACTGGATCCTCATGAATAGAGACATTCTTAGTAGCCAGCTAGAAAATCAATCTCCCTCAAAACATAAATAAATTACATTTTTAACATGTAAAATATACTAAGATGGGGGAAAAGCTGTTCAGATAAGATTTTTTAAAATTAGATATTTTTCTTTTAAAAAAAAAGTTTTGTTTTTTAAAATATTTTTTCCCTAGCTTTCTTGGTTACCAGAGGAGAAAAGGAAAAACATGAGAGAGAGGCAGATCCGAAGTGATCCTGTCCTTCCCCATCTCCTAGTAACAGTACTCCAGCAGAGTAACATAGTAAAGAATGAATATCAGAAGATATAGCCTCTCCATCTATTCCCTCGGTAATGAGGGGGAATGAACTGAGATGGCCATGTCTTTAAGTCACCAAATTTAGGATAAAGGAATGGAAGGTTTGTATCTGATAGTAATTGTGGAAAACTCTTCCTGATTTTAAACTCTTATCTGAACTCATTTCCCCCCATCACTGTTACACTGTATTTCCTCTGTTAAAATATTAAGATCTTAGAGTACATCAATATAGTGTCCAACTTTCTCTTAGGGCTTCTGGCTTCTTCATGTATTAGGTGCACTGGCCATGGCAATGATGATGGTGGGGATGGTGATGCTGATCATAAGAAATCATCTGTGAAGACAACACAACATCAGTAATCCCAGGGTGAAAAACCCAGTCCCCATGTGTAAATGGAAGTTATGCAAGAAACAAGGATACCTTTTGCAGGAGTGATCTCAGGTTGTCAAGGAATTCTTGGGGTGGTTTCTTCTTAAAGGAATCACATGAAGGGCATTTCTGGAAAACCAAGAAACAGACACATTCATTTATTCCCTTAATGCCATGGCTTCTTGAAAAGAAGAAAGAAAGGGAGGAGGGAGAAAGAGAAGAAGCAAAAAAGGAAGAGAGGGAGGGAAAGAAAAATAAAAGAAAGGAAAGAAAGGGAGGGAGGAAACAAGCATTTATTAAGCACCTACTCTATTCCGGGCATTGCACTAAGCTCTTTACAAATATCTCATTTAGATGGGAAGGCACAACATCTGTCTATTATCCATCAAGTTGAAAGACAAAATCCTGTACTGTTAACTCCACTGGGGGCAGGATGAGGTGAGGTGAGGGAAGGGGTGAGAGAAGGAGGATGTAAAGAACATGGATCTAAGAGCCGTAAGTTTTGAATTCTATCCCTATATTTGTCCTAATATTTGGTAAAAACAAAAAAAATTGTTAAGTTACTTAACCTCTTTAAAAATCTTTTTTTGTAGAATGAGGGCACTGAATGAAATGATTTTTAAGGTATTTAAAAAGGTTCTGTCTCTCTCTGTCTCTCTCTCTCTTTCTCAGGAAAGACAGTCAGAAATGATGGGTGGTCTTTATTCCATTAATCAACCAACAAGAATTTATAAGATGTCTGTTGTGTGTTAGTAACTGTTCTGGATGCCATGGATAGAAATGCAAAGAACAAAATAATCTTAACTCTTAAGGAATCTGCTATTGGGGAAGACAATCTACAGCTATGTAAGTATAGACAGAGGGAGGACAGGAGCAATTGAGAGTGTCAGGGAAGGCTTCATGTAGAAGGTGGGGGTGGGGTGGGGATATGTGTGTCATTGCATATTCCTCCCAAGCCTTCCTGAACCTGGCCTGAGTCAAACCTAGCCCAAGGCATTGTATTAGCTCTGGAACTTTGTTTTGAAGGAAGAAAGGGATTTTATGAGGCAGAGTTGAGATTGGAGTTCGTGCTGGAAGTGAAGGGGAGTTTAAATCAAAGCACAGAGATGTTTCATTTATGAGAAACAGAGAGCCAGGTAGTTTGGCTGGGCTGTTGTGTATCAGGAAGAAGAGTAATTCACATACAGTGAGGCTAGAAAGATAGACCAGGTTGTGAAAGGCTTGGAAAAGAGGACTTTTTATGTCTGATTCTAGGGACAATAAGGAGTCAATGAATAGGGGAACGAATGATGTGATCAGATCTGCTTTTAAGGCTGGACACCTGGACATCAATGTGGAGGAATACATTAGAGTGGGGACACACACTGAGGCAGGGTAGGGGGTCATTGACATAATCTAAGCAAGAAATGATCAGTGCCAGATTGTGGTGGCTATCTAAGTGAAAAAAAAAGGGGTTGATATGGGAGAAGTTGTGGAGATAGAAATGTCAAAATTTGGCAAATGAATAGATAATTGGGATGAAGGAATTAGGAGTCAAGGCTAATGCAAGGTTGTGAACCTGAGACTAGAATACTACTGGTGCCTTCAACAGGAGGAAGGGAGGGAATAAGCAGTTGCATATCACCTACTGTGTGCCAAACACTGTGCTGAGCACTTTGCAAATTTTACCTCATTTGATTTTCGCAATAACCTTGGGAGGTAGGTACTGTACTAACCCCATTTTACAGTTGAGAGAAGTGAGGCAACAAGTTAAAGGATTTGCCCAGAGTCAAGCAGCTAGTAAATATCTGATGTCATATTTGAACTTCAGTCTTCCTGACCACAGGGCACCTAGATGCCAGAAATAGGAAAGTTTGGTAGGGGGGTGGAGAGTGTTGAATACATATTAAGTTTAGGATATTTATGGGACATCCAGTTAGAAATACCCAGTTGGTAGTTGGTGATGAAGAACAGGCTTAGAGGAAAGAATGTGGATGGTTTTATGGATCTGTACATCTTTTGTATAGAGAGAGATGATAATTAAATCCATGGAAGCTGATGAAGTCATCAACAGAAAGGGTGTAGAGAAAGAAGACCAAGGAGAGAACTTTGGGAAATACTCACAGTTGGGGATAGGATAGAGATGAAGAGGAGCTAAGAAGACTGAAAAGGAGTGATCAGATGAATAGGTAAGAAGGGAACCAGGATAGAATTGGATTATGAAAACCCAAGAAAGAAGGTTCAGGAAAAGGGAGTGAGTGGTCAATAAGATCATATAGGAATGATCAAGAATTACAAAAGAATGTCAGATTTGGCAGTTGGAAGAACTGGTAACCTTAGAAAGAAAGATTGTGATTGAATGATGCTAGAAGTGAGAAGCCAGATTTGAAAAGATTGAGAAGAGATGAAGTGGAGGCAGCAGGTGTAAACAGTTCAGCTGAGAAAAGGAAGAGAATATTATCACTTGAGGAAAGTATCTTCCTAAGACATTCTTTCCTCCTCCCCCATGGGGAGACTTGGGAATGTTTGTAGGGATTAGTGAAGGAATTAGAAGACAGAAAACAGGTGAAGATTGTGGGACATGTTTGAATTTGCAGTCTTCTGAAAAAGACCTAAGAGAATGGGGTCAAGGTCCCTTATACCAGGAATAATCAGAGTCACCTAGCCCATTATGTATCAGAAACTCTGGTCTTCCTAGCTCTGAGGCTATCTTTCTATCTATTATGTCACAGTGCCTCTCAAGTCAATAAGAAAAATTAAATAAAAAAAAACTACCAGAGAGAGAGAGAGAAAGAGAGAGAGAGAAGAGATGAGCTTCCTCCCTACCCCACTCCACTCCATTCTCACTTACTCACCTCTATTCTTCCTTATCATGCCTTAGATTAATGGCACCTAACCCAGCACCCAAAATTTCTAATTATATTCCTGTTCCTAGACCACTCAGATTGAGAGGAAAGAAGGTTCAGAACATAACTGTCTAAATCAGAAGAAAGGATTTCATAGATTACAAATGGTAGCAAGTCCCCTAGTATCCATACTATTCCCTGGTAGATTGAGTACCTGAGAGTGTTGCTCTCACTCTCATTGGTCACCTGAGCCTCAAGGGTAGCTTAGAGTTTCCAGAACTTTGATGTCTGGGGGCTATGACTTTCCCCCAAATGAGACCTAGCCATGAGGCCCAAGAATCCTTGGAGAATCTCACTAGAGCACCTGTGATTTACAAGTAGAAAGATGGTAGATGGTGGATGACATTAAAGCTTACTGGTTTGGTCTTTCTGGCTTCCCTCCAAGGCAGTTTCCTTCTGAGTTGTTTAATTAAAACATCAAATCTCATTTTCTTTTCTTCATTATTTAGGGGCTTTAATGGGGCCTCCTGGAAACATTTAATAGCTGACTCCTCACAGTGTTTCTGAAAGAAAAATGTTTATATCTGTATAAGAAAACCATGGAGAAAAAGTGATCTTCTCTACTTTGACCATTCTATCTTTTTCAGAGGTTTGGAATAATATTAATTAATAATGGCATCCAAGTTGAATTGTAGATAGAACAATGGGTCTCAAATCAGGAAGCTTGATGTCAAATCCTGCCTCCCACACTTACTAGTTGTCTTGCCATGTAACTTCTCTCAAGCTCAGTTTCCTCATTTGTAAAATAGGAAGATTATATTCAATAGCCTCTGAGGTCCCTTCCAGTTTGAAATCTATGATGCTATTTATGGAAGTTAAAAACTTGCTTCTTTCACATAAGGCTGGTCTTAATATCAGAGTGTCATAGGTAAAATCTCTGACAATCAGAGAAGGTGCCCACCTGCATTGGCTGAAGGAATTTCCTTACCCAAGAGTTCCCTATTATAGGGCTAAGTCCCCTCCTCTTCCTTTTCTCCTTTAGACTATGAAAAGTGCTTTGTAGAGTAATAGTGTTGGATTTTTTTTTTTTGATAATCCCCAGAGGAAGATATTCCAGATAGCTTCTTAACCATTTTACAGATGAACAAGTAGATATGTAAAGGCTTACTGACTTGCCTAAGGGTACTAAGGGTACTAAGGGTACTAAGGGTACTAAGGGTAAGGATCAGAGGCAACTTGGATGCCTCTGTTTCAAGGAGAATTATAATACTGTTTCAAGGAGAATTAGTCTATTTCTTTAAGGATCAATGGATGGGATACAGATGTATAGCCCCTTGCCTTCTCAAAGCTTATGGCTTCCTTCACATTAATTGGTAATGGAATTGTGCATCCATATTTCTCTGAAAATGGAGCCTCAATTAAAATTTGCTATGGTATAATAGGTAGGTCACTGCTCTTGGAGTCAGGAAGGCCTGGGTTTGAATCCTACTTCAGACTTTTACTAGCTGTGTGATACTGGGTAAGTTACTTAACTTTTCATCTGCCAAATGAGAGAGTTGGATTTGATGGTTCTTCCCAATTCTAAATTCTAAATTGCTCTATGAGCATCGAGAAAAAGAAATTTAATTAGAGAGAGAGAGAGAGAGAGAGAGAGAGAGAGAGAGAGAGAGAGAGAAATGAGACACACAGATTACTTTTGAACAGTGATCCTTAGAATAGAAAAATCCATGGGATAGCATGTTTTGAAGAGGCATTCATTAACTGACCAGGTTTTGGTTAAAAAGTATTTTGCCACATACACGTCAAAATTTAGAAGTGGAAGGAATCACAGAGATTATTTCTTTGAATAATATCTTTAATTTACAGATGAATAAATTGAGGCTTAGAGAGGTGGTCATATGGACAGTAAGTAGAGCTAAGATTTGAACTCAGGGCCTTTTCCTCCAAATCAGGCAGGAATTTTTAAACTAGGGTCCATAGATCCCAAGTAGGGGGTTCTGTAGATGTATTTCAGGGTGCTCACAGAGTTTGAATGTAAAAAAATCACATCTTTATTTTCTGTAATCTCTGAATTTTTAACATTTCCTTCAAATAGGATTTTATATATCTATATCTATGTGTATATATGCATACATATGTATGTGTGTACATGCATGTATATATTTTGTATGTCTATGTATATATTCTGAAAAGAAGTCCAGAAACTTTACCAAAGGGATTCATAACCGAAAAAAAAGTAGACCAAAAAAAAAATGCATCCTGAGATCAGACCTGAGAAACAAATAGAGAGCCCCATATCTTAAAAATAAAGCCTATGATCATTTGGTTATTTAAGTAAATCAAGTTAAAGCTGATTCTAAGAAAATTTAAGATCCTAATGTTGGTAGAAGCCAAGGAGACCTCCACGGTTATTTGGCTCACTCTCTGCACCATACAGATGGGGAAACCAAGGCTCTGAGGATAGGTTCTGACTGGGGTTACCCAAGTACTAAGAGGGTGCCTGGCTTTTATAGGATCTTAGAGTGGGGAAGGATTGTCAATGAGGAAGTCAATGAAGTTGACTTCCACAGTCACACACTATTTATCGTAGATGGGGACTCGATCCATAAATTTGTTACTTTTATAAATAATAATAATAATAAAAGGTTTGTCCTTGAGATTTCTTTTAAATAGAAGCTAGATGGCTGGGGTTGAATCCCACAGCTGTGGTCCCTGCTTTGTAACCTTTGAAGAGTTCCAGGCTCTCCACCCGGCCATGGTGTCTCCCATATGTGCTGGGTGGGGGCACTAAGGTAATTGCGGATTCCAAACTAAGCGCCAGCTTTTCTTCTCTACTTCCTCTCCCTTCCAGCTTCCCTTCTCTAGCCTGACGCAATTTTAGAGCAGGGCCGCGCAGCCCTCCTTCCTTCTAGCCTGGAGCAGGACAGCGCAGCCCCCCTTCCTTCTAGCCTGGCGCAGGACAGCGCAGCCCCCCTTCCTTCTAGCCTGGCGCAGGACAGCGCAGCCCCCCTTCCTTCTAGCCTGGCGCAGGGCCATGCGCACCCTTTTCCGCAGCTCTGTCAAAATGCTTATTTAAGAGAAACGATTTCTAAATGTGAACCCGGGCGCTGCATTTTTCCTTGAAAACCACATACTCGCATTTGTTTCAGTTTCTCTCGTTTTCTTTTCTTTTTAACCACTACCGGCCTAACTTACTGGAAAAAAAATAATATTCATAATTAAAGAGACAAATTTTCCAGCTGAAACTGAAAAACCTTAACTGTTTCATCCGTGATGATCTGAACAACCAGCATTTCTCACCAAGGCCCAGGATTGCTGAGTTAACACTTCCAAGTGTGTGTGTTGACAGAAAATTAGACTCCATAGAAGAATGGAGTTCTGCAGACCTTGAATCATTATACCTCTTATCTGCTGGGTCAAGGATATTGATTACAGACTGTTGCTTTTAAAGCAAATTTAATGTAAGTCCGACTGCGCTTTGAATTACAATTCATTTGGGTGGAGGGCTTTGGAGATGACTAGATGCTTTTCTCTAGAACGCAGCTCCGGGGGAGGTAGCAGTGCAGATGTTAACCAATTTCAGAAGAAAAAAAAAAAGAGCACCTCCAGAAAGCTACTTGTGACTTGCCTGAAGTCACACAGCTGTCAAGTTAAGAGGACCAAAATTCAAAACTAAGTCCCTCTTGACCCAATTTATAGAATCATAGATTAAGAGTGAGAGGTGACTTTAGAGGAAGGAAATAAGCATTTATATAGTGCCTACTGTATGTGCCAGAAACTGTGCTCAGCCTTTGACAAGGATCCCACAACTCTTTGAGATAGATGCTATTTTTATCCCCATTTTATGGTTGAGAAAACTGAGGCAGATAGAGATATCATAGATGTGTCTAAGGCTAGACTTGAAGTCAGGACCAGTTCTCTGTCCACTGTAACATCAAGCTCCTTCTAATAGCTCTAGAGGCTATTGAGCCCAACACTCTCATTTTATAGATAAGGGAACTGAGACATAGGGAAGTTAAGTGTCTTGCCCAGGAACACCCAACTAGAAAGTTCCTAGAACATGAGATTTCTCCCTAAATTTTTCCTTATTCCAAGTCCAGTTCTATCCATAGTGCCACAGTGCCTTGCTAAAAGTTATCTGATCTGAGTCTATTTAAATGGGTTCTCAAAACTCATTTGGTGTCGGAAGGAGGACTGGAACAATTAAGAGAAGCACATTTATATTCCAACTCTAACTATATGACCTTGGATGAGTCCTTTTTTACGTCAGTTTCCTCACTTGTAAAATGGGGATGATAATACTAACTTTTCTCAGATTGGTTATGCGAAAGTTCTTTGAAAATTTGAAAATGCTTCAAAAATATGAGCTGGTTGAACCATGAACAACATTTAAATGAAGATGTTGGATCTTCCACCCTCTCCCCTACTCCTTCACTCCACACTGACTGACACATCTTTGCCCACTCATTTTCTCTCTGAAGCACTGTGTTGCTATGGCCACTTGATTTCTCCATCGATGTAGACTTCCTCCAGGAGGCAGATCCTAGCAACTACTGGAAAGGTTAGCTTTGGGGATTTTTGGCTCGCGCTCTTGTTATTATGAATAATCCAGTGGAAATCTATGGAGTTCTCTTTGTTGTTTGAGGATCATAAATTTTGGAAGTCCCCCCAAAATCAAAAGCCACAGTGACAAACCATCGACATAAACTTCTTCCTCTTTCTCTAGCAGGAGACTGAGAAGAGGGCTGAGAATGCAATCAGATAAACTGTCTCAGAGTTCACATAGGAAATTGTTTGCCTTCATTAAATTAGAATTTTGCATCGTATGGGGGCTCCAACTGTAAAATGAAAAGTTTGGACTGGATGACTGCTAAGGGATCCATTCCAGCTCTGAATCCTATATCTCTCTGATGCCCTGCTTATATTTTTCAGAATAGAAGCAATAGCTTCTTTGCTCCCTTGAACACATCCCTTTTGTTCTTTGTGTAAATTAGGGTTTGAGTCATTGAAAAGATAGGGAGCTGTATAGATAAACAGATAATTATAATTCCTGCCATAGAAAGATCATTGACTTCCAGCTGAATTAGATCATACAGGACACTCAGTCCAACCCTCTAATTTTATAGATGAGGAAACAGCATTAGAAAGGTGAGATAACTGGCCTGTGGTCACAGGGAAAGTAAATGATAGAATCAGGATTTGAATCTAGGTCCTCTGACTTAACCCAGTGCCTAGTACATGGTAGGCTAACTAAATGCTTAGTTCCATTCACCTTCTTTCCATGGCACCACAATTGCCTAATAGAGTCCCTGGAGAACTTTGTAAGGCATTTGACAGTTACAATTTCAATTGCCCTCAAGACAGTCCTGTGAGGCCAGAACCGTGGGTATTATAATCTCCATTTTACCAATGAGGAGATTGAGGCTTTGAGAATTTAAGTGACTAAAGTGTAAGAAATGGGATTTGGACCCAGTTCTTAAATGCCAGGTCCAAAATTTTATCTAATACTCCACTAAGAACCATCCAAAGACTATGGATTTATCTACCACTGTAGACTTCACAGACGTAGTGCCATGGGATGGGGTCTTATCTACACTTTGTGTTAATTTCAACTCAACCCTAGTGAAGTGCTCTGCCTATATTGAGTAGGTAAGTACTTAATAAATGTTGGGTGTATTATCCCATATCTATATGTCAGACAATACCAACCTCTAACATTTATTGTCTGAAAGAAACACTTAAATGTCTTCATTTCCCTTCACTGTTGCATCCTGCTGGAGGCCAGTCAAAGCGTCTTAGCTTGAATGATGATTAGTTAAAAGGGAGACCAAAGTGAAGTGTTCTTGAGCTGAAGAACTTTCTTCTGTTCTGAACTGGCCTTAAATCCTCCAGCTATATCATTTGTCACAGATATCAGACACCATTTGACAAGTATATAACTCTTCACTAAGACAATACCCTTTCATTTTGCCTCATTGTTTACATATTCAAAGTATGATGAATAGACACATCTATCAAGAATCATCCTCCCTGGCCTCAGGTAAGAACAATCTCTTCTTAATGGCTTAGAGGGAACCCTTAGTTTGAATGTTTTTACAAAGTATAAAACAAAGTTACTGTGACTCATTCACTTTCTCAACTATTTATACTCTTTTACAGTAACTCCTTTCTTGTTACTTTTTGGTTTAACATCCAGATCCCTCCCTGTATTGGTCCCCATCTTCCTTTATATCTGTCTAAGGTTATTTTTGTTTCTGAGAACACAAGTACTCGACAATAAAAATATTCCACCACCACTTTCTCTATATTGTGCATACAGAAATCAGCCTGAAATTAATGCTAACTAGTACTTCCTGAGATTCTGATGGACTTCTTTTTAAGGAGTTGAAGAATGCATAATTCATCATGCAAGCAATACCTAACCTATCAGCAGGATTCAGAATCTCTCTGAGACACCAAAGAAGTATAATCCTCTCCATTCCCCTACTCTTAGCCATTCTATTAATTATTTTTTCTTAACCTTAATGAACGAGATTCTCTTGATATGAATATATTTTACATGCTTCTTCCTATCCCCTGAAAATTAGATGGGTTGCCTACTTTTTAGGTCCCTTCTCAAGGCAGAATGATAGACTGTGTGTCTTCTGTGTGTAGATTTGCAGAATCTTAGCTGGAAAATGCAGTCACTGAATTTGTCAGACCTGAATTCAAATCCTACCCAGATTATTGATTAACTGTATGGCCTTAGGCAAGACACTTGATATCTCTGAGTCTTAGTTTCCTCATGTGGAAAACAAGGAACTTAGACTTCCTGGCCTTTAAGGCTTCTTCCACTTCTAAATCCATCAGTGATTAAGCTATCAATGGTACTCTTTCTATGATTTGGAAGTAGTAGAAGATCAAATTTAAAAGAAAAAAAGCTTATTATCTGAGCAAAAGATAGATCAACATTTTATAATATTGTATACAAGATTTAATTCCAAATCAATGGACTGTTTCAGAATGATTTAATTTTGATACTACACACTCCCGTTTGCCCGACCAAGACAGGGCATTTCCTCCTCATCAACCTTTTACAATACTTAAAAATAAACCATTAGAGGAACATAGAACTGGTCTTACCTCAACATTTTCGGGGGTAGACAGAAGTGCAGGATCCTAGAGCAAAAGAAAATAGTATTCATGTAATTTTTAGGTGGAAAAGAGCTCCTTTTAGACTGAGAACAAGCAGCATCAAAGCCTTAGATGGTTCGCCCTTTGCTGATGGCTCTATTCTTACTCACCGTGTCATTCACACACGTTTTCAGCTGTTCAACAATTTGTAGAAGTTGGATCATCCTGGTTTGGCGTCGGATTGGGGAACTCTGTTTAGGGGCCACTGTCCCAAAGAAGATGATGACCAGGCAGTAGATAAATGTCCTCTCCATGGGGCCAGGTTTTAGGCTTCTAGTTGCCAGGAGTCAAACCCTAGCTTTGCTAAGGGTCTACTACAGGGATACAATGGACAGCCTGCTCTCTACTCACCTATTTATTCATCCTTACAGGAGAGTTTAAGCCCTCCCATTTCAACCTGGAAATCTTTGTGAGATGGATGAATGTGAGTAACTTTTTTCTTTTCCACTGGCTAGGTATACGTGTGCATATATGAGGGTGTGGGGGGAGGGATTGATGGAGACAACAAAATGTGCCCCATCTGCATGTTAGACAGGAAAAGGAGAGAATGGGTGGATTCCAGTTTTCACCATGAATCAAAAAAGGGGCCCAGGAGTAAATAGTAGGTATTACAAAACTTCAAAGCAATAAACAAAAACACCTTGATCTCCTTTTTTCGGGCCACCCACAGCATCTTACCTGTACTATCTGACATGCTGGGGACACACTCATAGTGACACTCCAGTGATGAGTCAACTGGCCTCATTTGTTGCTGTATAGGTCTTACCCCAGTGACTTTGTCATTCTTTTTGGAATTAGCTGTTATGCCATCAGCTATGTAGGAGGAGAGGAAGCCTTTAGGAAGTTTTGAATAGAGGGGACATTTCCCAAAGAAAAATTCTAGGTTCTGGCTAACTCAGAAATGGGACTTAGTCTACTAGCTTTTAAGTGCCTACTGTGTGCAAATAGCACATTTGCAAGAGCATATCGTGGTTTGCTATTATCAGTATTGACATCTATCAGTGGTGTGAACTTGGGCAAATTACTTACTTCTGATAATCAGTTTCTTCATGTGTAAAATGGGGATAATATTTCTTGTATTCACCTCACAAACTGTGGTGACATGATGCTCATATATAATAAAATGCCTTAAAATGCTACACATATTTGATGAAGCTCTGTATAAATGGCACTAATATTGTGGTGGTTTCTGACATTGCATTTGAAAATCTTGATTTGCTAATACCCAAGGTGGTGTACCTCCCTGGCCCAAGGCTGCATCTTTGTTAGGTATCCCTTCCATGATATGGCTAAGTAAATCTTTAACAAAATGCTGATTTTTTTTTCTCATTCTTTTTTTCTTAAAAAGTCTTTGTTATAAAAATGGCTCCCTGGGAGAAGAAAGGGATGATATGGGAGAAATTTACATGATACAAAACCAAAATATATCAGTAAAATCTACTTTTAAAAGGTTATGATAATCATCTAGGTAAAGGTAATGAAGGTCTATACAAAGGTGATTATTGTGTGTCTATGGTGAGAAGGAGCCATATGCAAGAGATGTGAAGGTACAACTGACAAGATTTGTCAATTGGTTGGATATGATAGGTTTGGGAGTTGAATCGAGGAGTCAAGGATGACACCTGTTTTGCTGACCTAGATGATTTGGAGGATGTATAATAATGAGATAGTAAGATGATGAGTTTTGTTTCATATATGTGTTCAAGATCTAGTTAGAGGCATCTAAGAGGCAATTAGTAATGAGGGACTAGGAAAAATTTTTAGGGTATATTTGCTTGATATAGCAATTATTTTTATCCACATGTTGTGATGAGGAAACCAAAGCTGAGAATGATGAAATGACTTAATATGCTTTGGCAGTAAGTGTTTGAGACAGGATTTGGACTCAGTTTTCCCTGCTTTTAAGATCACAAAGGAAATGACTGTCTTTTAACTCTCTTTGTACCTATCTTCAGCATTTAGCTCAGTGCTTGGCAAATAGTAAGCATTAAATAAAGGTTTATTGGTCAATTTAGCTGCCTCTCTAAGGCATTTATCTTGTACAATTTGGTTGTCTGTATATATAGCATTTCAAGCTATTAGGTTGTAAACTCCTTGAGAGCAGGGATTATATCATCTACATTTTGTATTTCCTGGTTGCATCCAGCATAGACTTCTGCAAATAAAAGTCACTTAATACACATTTATGGGTTGGATTTGTGAACTTAAATCTGGGAATACCTAAGGACCTCTAGTTTAAGAGAATGTGGCCAAGTACATATATATATATGTATATTTATATATAAACATTTTGCATGTAATTTGGTGACAAACAAGTCATAAGAATCTGTATTTAGTAGTCCTAAGCAACAGCAATAAAAACATTCATGACTTGCGAGGCAGCATAGTACAATGGGAAAAGCCCAGGATTTGAAGTCTGAGGACCCAAATTTGAATGTTGGTTCCAAAGCTTCTTAGTCTGTGGTCTTTGGGAAGTCAGTTCTTTCTCAGCCTCAGTTTCCTACAGCATCCCTTCCAGCATGATGGGCTTTTTGGAAGGGGGAAGTGTCTTTGGCTACATAGAGCTGATTTCCAGGATTTAAGTTTCTTCCTAGCAATCAGAAGAGGTGTGGTGGAAAGAAAAGAACAAGGAAGGACTAGGAGTTAGGAAACCCAGGTTCAAATCTATTTACTCCCTATATGAACTTGAACAAGTCACTTGAGCTCTCTGATTCAGTTTCTTCATCTAAGTCAGTGATGAGTTCAGGTCCTGAATCTTCCACTTGCTGGTTATGCTATATTGGCAAATTTTACATTTTTTTCTGAGCCTCAAATTCCTCATCTATAAAATAGGGCTGTCTTCAAGACACCAATTGTTCTAAGGGTTGTTTAAAGGATAAAATGAGATTTCAGAAACTGTGTAAAAGTGCTTTGTAGACCCACACCTAACACCACATACCAAGATAAGATCTAAATGGGTTCATGATTTGGATATAAAGAGTGATATTATAAGTAAATTAGAGGAACGTAGTATAGTTTACCTCTCAGACCTGTGGAGATGGAATAAATTTATGTCCAAAGAAGAACTGGAACTCTTAATTAAACACCAGTTAGATAATTTTGACTATATTAAGTTAAAAAGTTTTTGTACAAACAAAACCAATGCAGTCAAGAGTAGGAGGGAAGCAATAAATTGGGAAATCATTTTTACATTTAAGGGTTCTGATAAAGGCCTCATTTCTGAAATATATAGAGAATTGTCTCATATTTATAAGAATTCAAGCCATTCTCCAATCGATAAATGGTCAAAGAATATGAACAGACAATTTTCAGATGATGAAATTAAAACTATTTCTAGTCATATGAAAAGGTGCTCCAAATCACTATTGATGAGAGAAATGCAAATTAAGACAACTCTGAGGTACCACTACACACCTGTCAGATTGGCTAAAATAACAGGAAAAGATAATGACGAATGTTGGAGGGGATGTGGGAAAGCTGGGACACTGATACATTGTTGGTAGAACTGTGAACGGATCCAACCGTTCTGGAGAGCATTTTGGAGCTATGCTCAAAAAGTTATCAAACTGTGCATATCCTTTGACCCAGCAGTGTTTCTTTTGGGCCTATATCCCAAAGAGATCTTAAAGGAAGGAAAAGGCCCCACATGTGCAAGAATGTTTGTGGCAGCTCTTTTTGTAGTGGCTAGAAACTGGAAACTGAATGGATGCCCATCAATTGGAGGGTGGCTGAATAAATTATGGTATATAAATGTTATGGAATATTATTGTTCTGTAAGAAACGACCAGCAGGATGATTTCAGAGAGG
>JAJPUD010009954.1:0-14802 GCA_023553655.1 Myrmecobius fasciatus | reverse complement strand
TGAACTGATGCTGAGTGAAATGAGCAGAACCAGGAGATCATTATACACGGCAACAACAAGACTATATGATGATCAATTCTTTCCTTTTTTTTATTAAAACGTTTTATTTGCAAACCATATGTATGGGTAATTCTTCAACATTAACCCTTACAAAGCTTTCTGTTACAAATTTTTCCCCCCTACTCCCCACCCCTTCCCTAGATGGCAGGATACCCACTACATGTTAATTATGTTAAAATACTTGACAAATTGAATATATGTATGCATATTTCCACACATCATTTTTGTGCAAGAAAAATCGTATCTACAGGAAAGAAAAATCAGAGAAAGGAAACAGAATGCAAGCAAACATCAATAGAGAGCATGAAAATGTTATGTTATGGTCCACATTTCACATCCTTCTCTCTGGGTGTATATGGCTTTCTTCACTGAACAATTGGAACTGGTTTGAAACATTTCATTGTTAAAGAGAGCCATGTCCATCAGAATTGATCGTCATATAGTCTCATTGTTGCCGTGTATAATGATCTCCTGGTTTTGCTCATTTCACTCAGCATCAGTTCATGCAAGTCTCTCCAGGCCTCTCTGAAATCATCCTGCTGGTCGTTTCTTATAGAACAATAATATTCCATAACATTCATGTACCATAATTTATTTAGCCATTTTCCAATTGATGGGCATCCATTCCGTTTCCAGTTTCTAGCCACTACAAAGAGGGCTGACACAAACATTCTTGCACATGTGGGGCCCTTTCCTTCCTTTATGATCTCTTTGGGATATAGCCCTAGTAGAAACACTGCTGGGTCAAAGGGTATGCACAGTTTGATAACTTTTTGAGCACAGTTCCAAATTGCTCTCCAGAATGGCTGGATCCGTTCACAGTTCCACCAACAACGCATCAGTGTCCCATCCTTCCCACATCCCCTCCAACATTCATCATTATCTTTTCCTGTCATTTTAGCCAATCTGACAGGTGTGTAGTGGTACCTCAGAGTAAAGTCTTAATTTGCATTTCTCTGATCAATAGTGATTTGGAGGACCTTTTCATATGATTAGAAATAGTTTTAATTTCAGATGATGATTTTAGAGGTAAAGAAACTCTAGCTTATGAATTAAAATTAACCTCTATAATGTCCAGAAGAAGTATAAGTAAGATTATATGACCTAAAATTTTATAAGGGAAACTAATTCAGGAAAGATGGGAATTTTGAGGATAAAAATGATGAGACAATGACAAAAACAAAAAGACAAATATGACAAGAATGCAATTTTGAAAACAAAAAAAGAAATAATGCCAATGAAGAAAAAAAGGAGAGTTGGTAAAAGATGGATGTAGATGAAACTCGTTGTCCAACTTGAATTTTAAAGATATACAGAAGAAGAAAACAAAGTCAAGCACCACAAAAAATCTAATAAAAAATCAGGAATACTGAATCTCAGGGGGAGATATAGCTGACAAGAAAAGCTATATACAATTTGAAAAGAGTTTTTAGCTTTGTTGGGGGAAAGAGTAGGATCAAAGTGACTTGAGGGGGATGGGAATGATGATAACAGATGTTGGAGATAAAGCAGAAATAGCCAACTCTCATTTTATTTTTGTATTCTCAGGCAAAAAGAATATTTGACACGAGGATAGAACACTGATGACTGACAATAAGGGGAAATCCAAGATGTGAGTAAGAGAGAACTCACAATGAATTAAAGTCACTTGTCCCAAACAAACTTCATCTTAGGTTACTGAAATACATGGGAAAAGTGGTGACTGATCCAGGGTCCGGGATCTTTGAAATGTCAAAGAAAATTGTAAAGGGACCAGAGAACAGAAGAAGGGAAAATATTGCCTCAAGTCTTAAAAATGGGAAGAGAGTAAAGTTTGCAAACTAGAAAACTGTGAGCTTTTAAATGATTTCTGGAAAAAAAAAATTAGAATGAATTATTGAAGGGCTGGTTAGTGAGTAATTAGAAGAGAAAACACTGATTACAAAGAAACACATAGGTTTTATCAAGAATGTACCAGCACTCCGAAGAACAATATGTGACTATGATAATGTAATTTAAGAAAAAACCCAAAATAATGGAAAAAAGTTGTACCCTGATTAGTTTTAATAGTAATTCTCAGTCCTAGAAAATGAATAATGAAACATGCTTTCCCTTTAAGGAAGAAAATAGGAGAATTTAGGGACAAAATGTCATAAAGAGTCATTATATTGACTGTTTTGTCTAAATATTTTTCTGGGTTACACAAAACTACTCAATTCTGGGAATAGGAAGGGATAACAAAAATATTTGTTTTTTAAAAAAGCTCCTTTAAAAAAAGTAGATCATGTGAGTTAATTTTTTTTTGTTTTCCTTTGGTTGGCTGTTGTCTTTCATGCTCAAAAAGGACATTATTATATTGGAGTCTGACTTTGACTAGACCAATATGAGCTCAGAAGGTTTTACCATAGGTCAGTCTCAAATTGTCCATATGAACATTTGGGGTAGAGATGTCTCTAAATTTGTACATTTTGTGTTTCTTTTGAGCTACTGCAATGCTGTTTTGCTCACAGAGCATGGTACCTTTTTGGATGTAGGTATGCTATATGGAACAGTCTTGACAATATTATAGATATAATTTGCTAGATTTTAGTAAAGAATTTGACAAAGCTATATTATTTTTTGTGAATTAGATGATGAGATGCGAGTGATACAATAATATATGAATGAA
The DNA here is from genome assembly GCA_023553655.1 of Myrmecobius fasciatus. NCBI lineage: Eukaryota > Metazoa > Chordata > Mammalia > Dasyuromorphia > Myrmecobiidae > Myrmecobius > Myrmecobius fasciatus. The sequence goes on along the minus strand of JAJPUD010009954.1, from coordinate 12,095 downwards.
AAAGCATGAACTTAACAAGTTCTATGTGCCAAATACTATACCAAACTGTGGATATAGAAAATCAAGATTTTCCCTTGTGTGGACATTATGTGGGTAAGGAAAAACCAAGAAGACATTTAAATGGTTGGAGTTATGAATGAGGTAGTTCTTTTCCCACAGACACATAATTTTGCTCCTCTTCAGTCTTATAGCCCCATGGGAATTTCAATGAATGGTGGCTTGGGATGTGGAACGTGTATATCTTATTGTTGCTGAGCAGTTTCACAGGGACTGAATGGGGGACCTCTGGGACAAGCAATCAGTGGGTAGTCTGGACTGTGATAGTCCTTCCATCCCCACTGTGGACCATAAAGGTGACCTTGCATCCATGGATAAGATGAATTTTGTTAAACTGATTATAAAGCCTTGCATTCCGTGCTTAAATGTAGTTGATTTAACTTGTTTAATACATAGGAATTTGTTGTTATATAGGTGGTTCAATTAGTCAAACATGTGAATCACTCCTGTCAGCTAGTGTCTAACTAGCCTAATAATTGGCCAATTCTCATATTCCTTTTCTCAAAAAGGTTCCATGCTAATAGGAAGAGACAAAACACAGAGAAGGGTGGAGTTCAGGGAGGGTTATTTTGATTTGGGAAGTCACAGGGATAAAGAGTGAAGCCTTGGTAGGGGGAAGATTGATATCCATTTTCCCGGAGCAGTGCTAATATTGATTTTATCATAGCTCCTGCTGGAAAGGGTTGGGGGAAATATGTATCTGGCAACATGGCAGATGGCATAGTCCATTGATATGTAAGGTATAGCTGCAAGCAGAGTAAATGGTGGAGGAGGAGATAGGAAGCTTGGCTGGGACCAGACAGGTAGAAATAGCTGGTTGAATGATGATTTCATGATTTAATGTTAGCTTCAGAGGAAGACTCTTGAATGATTCAGGGATCTGTCATTGGCTCTGATATGTAACATTCCTTTTAAAAATTTTATTATTTTTTATAGCTTTTTATTTTCAAAAATAGGCATGGATAATTTTTCAACATTAATCCTTGTAAAACCTAATTTTTCCCTCCCTTTCCACCATCCTCTCCCCTAGATGTCAAGTAATCCAATATATGTTAAACATGTTAAAAATATATGTGTATGTTCTATAAGAAACGACCAGCAGGATGATTTCAGAGAGGCCTGGAGAGACTTGCATGAACTGATGCTGAGTGAAATCAGCAGAACCAGGAGAACATTATACACAGCAACAAGACTATACGATGATCAATTCTGATGGACATGGTTCTCTTCAACAATGATGTGATTCAAATCAGTTCCTATTGTTCAGTGATGAAGATAGTCATATACATCCAGAGAGAGGCCTGAGGGAACTGAATGTGAATCACAACACAGCATTTTAACACTTTCTGTGAATATTTCCATGCATTTTGTTTTCCTTCTTAGGTTGTTTTTTTTTCTTCTCTCTTTCTAGATCTGATGTTTCTTGTGCAGTAAGATAACTGTATAGATATGTATACATATATTGGATTTGTCATATAATTTATCATATTTAGCATGTATTAGATTACCTGTCATCTAGGGGTAGGGAGTGGGAGGAAGGAGGGGAAAAGCTTGGAACAAAACAAAAAGCTTTTGCAAAGTTCAATGTAGAAAAATCACTCATATGTTTTGTAAATAAAAAGCTTTTAAAAATATATCTGTAACACTCTTTAGTCATAAATGAGAACATCAGACTAAATTTAATATATTAAAAAATTAAAATTGAGTGGAGATAAATATTCAATGTGAAATATTCTTATGGGGGGTAAAGAGCCTCAAGAACATGGATTCAAGTCCTGTTTCTAACTGGATGTGTGATTCTAAGCAGGTCACTTACCCTCTTAATGTGCCAGACAACTCTCTAAGATTATTAATGGCAGAAACTATTGATTTGCTTTGGGAGAGGGAGTTCTTCATCTAATCTCTATGCCATTGCAATCATAGCTCTACCCCCTCCCTATCAAAGTATGAAGAATATTATTGGGGTTCAAAAGATAAACTTCACAAAGACAAAGGAAGCATGAATTAGGTGGGAGTTTATCTGTAAAAAGGATCTAGGGGGCTTGAATGGGTTAGTAACTCATGAGTCAGCCATGCAATATATTAACCAGAGAAGGTAATTGAAACTTTAGGGAAGATCTTACTGTCCTCTGTTCTAGCCATAGCTCTCTGGGAATATCAGGCTCAAATCTAGTTGCTCTATTTTAGTGACTGTATTCATGGACTGGAAGAAGGTGATCAACTTCAACAACATGAAGAGCAGAAAAGACTTGGGGATGTTAAGTATGAAGAAGAAAAAATAGAGGGCAGGATAGCTCTCCTTATGTGTGTTACAAGGGAAAAGACTGATGAATTTAGAGTTAGAGAATCCTGGTTTAAGAACTTCTTTCTACTTATTACCTGGAAGACTTAAGCAAGTGGTGATAGTGGTAATAGTAATGGTGTGGTAATTGTAGTAGTAATAGTAACTGATGCTTATGTAGCATTTTAAGGTTTATAAAGTGTTATATATATGTATACATATATATATATATACATATATATATATATATATCTCACATTTGAGTCTGCTAATCCTGTGATGTAATTGCTATTATCCCATTACACATGAATATACTGAGACTGAGAGCAGATAAGTAAATTCCTGAAAATTACACCTCCCAGCATTGTCTAACGTGGAATTTGGTGCCTCCCTCTGTTTGACTCCACGTACAACACTCTATACTGAGTCATCTGCCTATTTCCTAAGTATGAGAGGCTCTCTGGGTCTCAGTTTCCTCATTTGTCAAATGAAGAAGCTGGACTAGATTATCTTTAGCTCTAAATTTGCAATCCCACCAACCTAACATCTGATTGACTGTTATGTGGAGGGTGAATTAAAATTTGCTCCCATCCCCCATTCCTCATCTGGTACAATGGATTGCTCAGAGCTTGAGGATTCAAAGAATAATTCATCTGACAACAACATATTGAAATATCCCAAAGTAAAAGCAATTACCTCGTCAGTTGAAAAAATAATTTCATAAATGGTTTTTATAATAAGTCATCCAGGAAGTTCCCTGGAGTCTCAGGAACTCCCCACAAAGTTCTAAAAGTTATTTTTATCTTCTTCTTCTTACTCCAAAGGCCTCACAGCTGAGTCTTACACCAATGTACTCGGTAAAGTGAATCTCCAGGGCCCCACGTCTGTACCATTGCTTCCTTGCTCACATCAGTCCTAACTGATGGTGTGTGTGTGTGTGTGTGTGTGTGTGTGTGTGTGTGTGTGTGGGTAGAAGGAGGAAAGAGGGATAACATGAAACTTCCTACTTGTGCCAATATTGTAGCCCACAGAAGTTTTGTGCTGCTTGACTCCTGAAGTTAGAACTAGAAAGAAGTATATAGCCATAGCAGAGATGCAAGTCTAGATTTGGGAATGGAAAAACCATAGGGATATTAGAGGTATTTAAACATGCGATGTGAAATGATGTGAGAAGAGGGGATTCCTGTCCAGTTAGAGATTGAACTCTTTGACTTCTGAAATCCCTTCCATCCCTGAGATTCTTTCAGTTAAGAAACAACAAAATTTAGTAACACATTGATATGGAAGTGAGGAACAAAGAGTGAAACTCTGAGGGGGCCTGAGTTACTTGAAGGATGATGAGTTAGGTGGTATGATGAATAGAGCCTGGGACCAGAATCAGGAAATACCTGAGTTCAAATCTAGCCACAGACACTTACTAGATAAGTCATCTGTAAAATGAACTGGAGAAGGAAATGGCAAATGACTCCAGTATTTTTGCCAAGAAAACTCTAAATGGAGTCATAAAGAATGAGACACAATTGAAATGACTGAACAATAGTAATAACGGACTTGAAAGGATAGTGATACCATTTGCAGGAGTTGGGATGTTAGAAGGAAGGCGTAAGTTTTGTAGGAAACATCATGAGTTTGGTTTGGAACATAATATGTTTGAGATATTGGAACAACCTTCATTGAAGTATCTTCCAATAGGCAGTTGGAAATGTGAAAATGAAGCTCAATGATGATGCTGGGATTAGAGATAGAGATTTGTGTATATAAATATGATATTGAATGGATGATGGATGAGATGGCCAAAAGCGGATGCAAAAAGGAAACTATGGGAACTGAACATAGAAAGGACCACACACTTAGGAGAAGGAGAGAGAGAAGAACTTGGAAGTCAGCTGAGATGAAGAGGTCCGGGAGGTAGGAAGAGAACATGGAGAGAGTGAAGGTATCAGAAAAGTCAAAGAAGGAGAGAGAAGAAAACAGAACATTTTAAAATATAAGTTGGCCCTCAGGGGTCCAGGATGATGAGGAAACAAAAAAAAAAAAGATTTCATTGCAGTAATTGCTGAGAGGCAGTGCATGGTGCAATGGATAAAGAGCTGACCCGGGACACGGGCAGACCTGAGTTCAAGTCCTACGGCTGACACGTAATGGTTGGGTGACCCTGGACAAACCCCTACCTCTTAGTGCCATAGACAACTAACTCTCTAAGACTATGGCTTGTAGAGAGGATTCCAACTTGCATAAGAAAAGGGAGTTTCTTTAGCTGAGAGTTAATTATGCCAATGAAATCACAGATATACTCTTGATTTTCTCTTGTGATCATTATTTTCTTTTTCTTTTTTTAAATAATGGCTTTTATTTTCAAAATACATGCAAAGATAGTTTTTGGCATTCACCTTTGCAAAACCTTGTGTTCCAAAATTTTCTCCTTGTTTTCCCTGCACCCCTTATCCTAGATAGTAAGCAATCTAATATGTGTCAAACATGTGCAATTCTTCTATATATATTTCCACATTTATCATGATGCACAAGAAAAATCAGATGAAAAAGGGGGAAAATGAAAAAGAAAATAAAAAGCAAGCAAACAACAACAAAAAGAGTGAAAATGCTATGTTGTGATCCACACTCAGTCTCCACTGTCCTCTCTGGGTATAAATGGCTCTCTTTATCACAAGATCATTGGAACTGGCCCGAATCATTCTGCTGTTGAAAAGAGCCACATGCATCAGAATTGATCATCGGATAATTTTCTTGTTGCCGTGTATAATGATCTCCTGGTTCTACTCACTTCACTTAGCATCAGTTCATGTAAGTCTCTCCAGGCCTTTCTGAAATCACTTTGCTATGTAACCACTGTTTTCTCTGAGGGAGCTCAGTGATCCAGTGGAGAGAGCCCTAGGCATGCAGCCTAGAAGATTTGAGTTCAAATCCAGCCCCAGACACTTATGATTGGGAAAAATCATTTCACCTGTTTGCTTCAGATTCCTTAATGGTAAAATGAGAATGATAATATTAACACCTACCTCCCAGGATGGTTGTGAGAATAAAATGAGATAATATTTGTCAAGTGTTTAGCATAGTATCTTAATACATGTAAGTACTTAATACATAATAATTCCTTCCCCTCCAATAATGCACATTACATCTGACTTTTATACTTCTCATAAAGATACATGCAAACATTCATCCATTTCATTAATTCAAGAAGCAGCTAATACTGCATATTCTGTATAATTGATAGACCAAACTTACAGTCATACAGTAATACAGTAGAATATTACATTATGCCTAGAGAGGTTTGATTTTGATATAGGGGTTGGTGTATTGATCTTGGCACTTAGGCACTTATATTTGCACTTACTCTTTTTTTGGTAACCATGATGTTGTCATCCTGGAAAGGTTCTCCAGTATAGAGTGATAGAACATTAGGAATGGAAGGGCTTTGGATAATGCATCACACAAAGTGGACAACAAATTTGTTTGGCATTAGATTTGTTTTTTAATCTTTATTTTTATTAAAGCTTTTTATTTACAAAACATATACATGGGTAATTTTTCAACATTGACCCTTGCAAAATTTTCTGTTCCAAATTTTTCCCTCCTTCCCCTTCCCCCCTCACCTAGATAACAGTGCAATACATGTTAAATACGTTAAACTATTTAATAAATCCAATATATGTATACATATTTATAGTTATCTTGCTGCCAGAAGAAAAATCGAATCTATAAAGAAAAAAACCCGAGAAGGGAAACAAAAATGCAAGCAAACATCAATAGAAAGCATGAAAATGCTATGTTGTGGTACACACTCAGTTCCCACAGGCTTCTCTCTGGGTGTAGATGGCTTTCTTCATCACTGAACAATTGGGACTGGTTTGAATCATCTCATTGAAGAGAGTCACGTCCATCAGAATTGATCATTGCCTTGTTGTTACCATTTAACATTAGATTTGAAGTAGAGTTTTAAGAGTCTTGAACATCCTTCTCTGAGGTTGTTTCTGTGTCTCCCCACAGTTGGAACAAATGGGATCTCACAAATCAGACAGAACCTCAGAGCTATAAGGGACCTCTGTAGACCTGGTAGCATCCAACTTTACTGAAAAAGAGCGATAGATTTGGAGTCAGGAAGACCAATATTCAGTTCTCACCTGAGGTACTTATTGGCTATGTGACCCTTGGTCCCCCCCTCCATAGCTCTTGACCTCAGTTTCCTCACCTGTAAAAATGAAAGGATTTAATTCAATTTTGATTCTATCAGCAAGGATTTATTTAACACTTCTTGTGAACCACAGTGAACTGTACCTTGTGAACAATTTCTGCCTCCCCTTGCTCCAAATTGAGTCTCTGAGCTTACTTTTAAATTGACATCCATCCTGGAGTTAGAAAGACCTGTATTCAAATTCAGTCTCAAACATTTACTAGTTGGGTGACACTGGCCAAGCCAAATCCTTCTCATTCTTATCAAACCCAATAAAACCTACAGAAGGCATGACAGAGTATCAAGTTTTGGGTAGAAGTAGAAGAATTTTCATTCTAGTTTGTTGTTGAAAGAATGTTGGATTTTGCCATCTATATATTTCCTTTGCCATTATTTGACCTCCTTAATCTTCAATTTCATTTTTAAAAAGGGGTTATTAATACCTGTTATGCGTTGTTGGGAGTAGAATCCAGTATTGGAACCATGGACTTGTAGGATTGGAGTCCAGATGAAAAGATGGTCTCCAACTCCTCATACCTTACTAGAAAATCTCTAGACAAGAGGACACATATCACTTTTCCTTTTGGACTATAGTTCCCATGGGAAAGATCTTTGCAAACCTTTAACTTCTCTAGAAATGTGAGCTATAAATATAAACTATAAAAATCATTGACAGGGACAGCTAGATGGCACAGTGAATAGAGCACTGAACCTGGAGTCAGGAGTACCTGAGTTTAAATCCAGCCTCAGATATTTAACACTTATTAGCCATGTGCCTCACCAAAAAAAATCATTGATAAACCCAATTTTTGGAAGAAAGTACAACAAATTAGGGAGGTACAAATTCATTCAACAGAAAATACACACGAATACAATTTATTGTGCCAGATGAAAAGAGGAAGATTTGGAGTTTATATATTTTTTTAAAAGCCCTAATGATAAATGCTTCTTTAAAGCACGTGGGTTCCTCTTAATTCTATAAGTGTCAGTGAGAAAAGGTTGGGAGACTGCTCATTTGATATAGAATAGTAAGCCTTTCCCTTCTCATCTCCATCTCCTATGGAGGTGGAGAATGAACTGAAGAAGGAAATGGTAAACCATGCCTGTATCTCTGCCAATAAAACCCCAAATGAGGTCACGAAGAGTCAGACACAATTAGATGCCAACCTCTATGCTAAGTGCTGGAAATACGAAGAAAGTGCTGGAAATACAAAGAAAGACAAAAACAGTTTCTACCCTCAAGGGATTCATAATTTATTGGGAGAGACAAATTCAGACAACTATGTTCAAATAAAATATAAACAGGGTAAATTAGAAATAGTCAGAAGAAAAGGCACTAAGGTTAAAGGGGATTAGTAAAGACTTCTTGCCTTTATTTATTAAGGAAGGTTGTTAGCTAAAATTTGTAGAAAGCCAGGGAAGCCACGAGGTGGAGATACAGAGGGAGAGAATTCCAGACATGGGGGACAGCAAGGGAAAATGCCTGGAATCAGGAGATGGATTGTCATGTTTGAGGAACAATCACGAGACCAGTATCATTGAATCGTAGAGGACACAGGAGAGAATAAGATGAAAGAAAAATGAAACGATTGGAAAGGGACAAGTTATAAAAGGTTTAAAAAGCCAAACAGAAGATTTGATATTTGATTCTGGAGGCAATAGGGAGCCACAGCCACTGAAGTTTATTAAATAGGGGTAAGGAGATGACATGGTCAAGCTTGGAAAGTTTTAGTGACAGGAGGAAAGTGAATAAGAGGTGACCAAGAACACAAGCTATTTGGGAGACCTCGTATACTTCCACTTTGTGTCTGTATGTGGTGGGGAAATCACACTCTTTTGCTGTCACCTAGCTCTAGCCAATGGCTGATTGTGTGTGCTTTGCAGACTCAGTCACTTAGATAGTCTGCGGCTTAGGAACATGGTGAGTCAACCTGATTACTCTACAGTTGACATCACCTTGGCAGTGGACTTCCCCAAAGATGGAATTCTGGACAACTTTAGATTCCCTACCTGATGAAGGCTGACTTCCTTTTTCCTTTTCCTCTGACAGTCCAAGGTATATACAAAGTAGACCTAGTTCCCCCCACCCACATTTTCCTTTACAAAGTACTGAAATAAAAGCTTTTCCTATAGCTTAGTCACTGATTGAGTACATAGAGTTCTGCCAATCGAAAGGGAAGTTTGTGTGACCTGCTTTCAAGGAATTTTTTTTCTTTCTTTTCTTCTTTTTTTCCCTTAGCTTCAGGAAAGGATACCAAAAGGCTTGATTTGGGGTTTACCCAGAATAAGATGACAAACCGACTTTCTAGTGAAAACAACAAATAGAAAGCATTGCATTATCAAAATAGGATCCTAAAGAAATCTCAGGGGACATCTAGTCTATCTCCCTAATTTTACAGATGAGGAAACTGAGGTCCAGGGATCATAATATCCTTAATCTAGAATGATCCACCTAGGCCCTCTAGAATGAGTTGGTCAAAGTCAGAGACAGTAAGGAGCAGAGATGGGAGTACAATCCAATTTCTCTGCCTTCAAATTCAGTCCTGCTCCCATCATCCCTTGAAGGCCTCTCTTTTCACACATATATTGAGTAAGTATTGACATCATCCTAGATATCTGGGGGTTAAAAAGGATAGAGAAGTTCTCTTTGTCAAAAAGCTTCTATCTCAATGTGCAGACAAGGAGATGGTGTGATTTTTATGAGTATGGGAAACTCCCAGGTGAGAAAACTCTATCAAAATAGGTAAGCAACTCCTCTTCAATTCATAGTCTTAGAGCAGAGGTTTTTAACCCAGGGGTTAAGAACTTTGTTTTTGTTTTTTAGAAGTTTGATAACTATATTTCAATATAATTGATTTCCTTTGTAATCTTATATATTGTGTTTCATGCAGTTAAAACCATTCTTTTGAGAAGGGAACTTTTGGACTGCCAAAAGTGTCTTGGATATAAAAAAGTCTAGTTCAGGGGCAGGTGAGTGACACAATAGATAGAGCACTAACCCTGGAGTCAGTAGGAACTGAGTTCAAATCTGGCCTCAGATACTTCCTAACTGTATGACTTTGGGCAAGTCATTTAACCCCAACTGCTTTAAAAGAAAAAAAAGAATCCTAGTCTTAGAAAGTTGCCTAGAACACTAAGAGGTTAAAAGAACTAGGCTCATATAACCCAAATGCGGCAGAAGTGAGATTTGAACCCAGATCCTGACTTTAAGACCAACATTCTATCTACTAAAGCCACATGCATGGCTTAAAACTTAAACTGGACTATGGTGTACCTCCTTTTACCTACAAAGATGACAAGTGTCCCATTTCAACATGATGTGCAATTAGAATTTTTTTCCCTAGTATTGTTAATGGTTTTGCACTTCAGCTTTACCATTTTTGACCCATTTCCCTCGTGAAATGAATCTATAAGCCTTCATCTCTCTGCCTATCACCAAGTTTCTATTGGAGGTTTTCAACTTACCAGATTTATTTCCCACTATTCCCTTCCCATGTTCTCTGTTCCAGGCAAATTATTCTAGATTTTTTGTTTCCCAGGTATGGGTTTCCACCTTCTCCTTCCAAATCTTTGAACATGTTGTCATGAATAGAATGTTCTCTCTTCTCTCCTTTTTCTCTTAGCATCCTTACATTTAATCAAGGCTCAAGGAAACCTTTCCTGATCCCTATAGTTGTCAGTAATTCTGTTCTACTCACAAATACTTTGTATTTCTATTTACATTCTTTCTCTTTCCTTTCTCTTCTCTTTTCTTTTTCTCTCCTTTTTCTCTCTTTTCTCACTTTCTCCTCTTCTCTTGTCTTCTTTTTATTTCTTTCTCTCTTTGTGTATCTCTCCTTTATTTTCTCTTTCTCCTCTCTTTTTCTTTTTTCCCTTCTCTTCTCTTCTTTCTCTTTCTCTTCTCTTTCTTTTCCCCTTTCTCTCTTCTTGTTCTTCTCTCTCTTTTTCTCTTTTCTTTTCTTTTTCTATCCCTTTTTTCTTTTTTTTCTCTCTTTCTCCTTCTCTTGCCTTCTTTTTTATTTCTCTCTCCTCTTTGTCTATCTCTCCTTTCTTTTCTCTCTTTCTCCTCTCCTTTTTCTTCTCTTCTTTCTCTTTTCTTCTCTTTCTTCTTTCCTTTCTCTCTTCTTGTTCTTCCCTCCTTCTCTCCTTCCCTTCTTCTCTCTCCCTCACTCTCTCCCTCTCCTTCTTTCTCCCTCTCCCCTTTCTTCCTCCCTCCCCCCTCTCCCTGTCTGTTTCTTTGTCTGTCTCCTTTCCTTCTCCTCCTTCTCCCTCCCAATTTTTCCCCTTAGTTGTGTTTATGTTGACCTTTCTTCCAACTCAACAGAATTGAGAGCAACCCTTGAGAGCAGGGACTATTTATGGCTTTGTCTCCCTATCACCTGGCACAGTGACCAGCACAAAGGAGCTGCTTAATAAATGTTAATGAAGTCAAATTCAATGATAAGAATATCAATTGAGCTTAGATGTATGATTGGCTACTCCAGAACTGATATTTTTCTTGTGAAATGAACTTCTCTCTCCTTGAGTATTTTGATGGATCTAGGATCTCATCTGTTTATGTTCCCTACAATAGTGCAGATTCCACTCCATCCTGGCTTGCCCATCTATGGAATATTATTCTCTATGTTCATCTGTGCATCTCCTCTAATGGGCCCATCCAATATGTTGCTCTTTTTAAAAAATTTTGCATATGTAGTAATGGGACATATGAATTGCCCATCAGTTATTCATTAGTATTATTACAATAGTATTTATATAACACTTTAAAGCTTGCAAAATACTTCATAACATTAATTCATTTAATCCCCATGACAACTCAAGGAGGTAAGTGCTATTATTATCCCAATTTTGTAGATGAGGAAACTGAGGCAGACAGTCCAGGATCATATAGTCAGATAGTATCAGAGGTTAGATTTGAACTCAGATTTTCCCCATTCTGATCACCCAAAATTGATGACCTATGTTTTCTTACAACTCTTTGATGCCATTCTGCACATACTATAAAAACTGTTGTTATTTGTATTTTCCAAATGAGGAAAGCGAGGATCACAGAGCAACTGACTCTCTTCCTTTATAATCTACTGCTCACCCACATGGGCTCTTGATTGAAACTCAGTTTCCCTTCCTTGAAGACTGGAATTTCAGGATTTACGTCCCATCTGTTAAATCTGAAACTTTGGATTCAATCTCATGTTTTAACTGAACTAGGAAAGAAAAATTGGACTAGCTCTGGCTACACAGAAATATAATTCTAGTGTTTAGGGGAGATGCATCATTATTTATAGTTTTTCCATAATTCCTTTATTGAGGATCTATAGGATGAGAATAGGGAAAAAGTTGTGACCTAGATTAGCAGAAAGCATAATCACACCAAAGAAGTATGATTTTATTAAATCAGGGAAAGATGATGTGATTGGGAGGGGGTTCATTAGATGAAATTCAGTTCTGGTAAATTATTTGGAAGTTTAGTTATGGAATTAGCACTTTTCAAAATATTTCCTGTGTTCATGCTTGTAGTAATAATAATAATAATTAGCATACACAAAGTATTCTGCACATTGCAAA